>JAQQAC010015366.1:5007228-5021507 GCA_029783875.1 Phataginus tricuspis
CCAGATTTTAACAATTGGGGAAACTGTATAGGATGTGTGTATAGGATGGAGGTAATATGGGAACTCTGTAGTGCTTCTGCAATAATTCTGTAAATTTAACTGCTCTAAAAAATAAAGTCTGTGAGACTCCTAGAAGGGACTAGCATTACCAAAGGGGAGGGGTGTGAAAGGGCGTGTGGGAGGGAGGGAGAAGGGGATTGAGGGGTATTATGTCTAGTACGCATGGGGGGGAGTCACAGGGAAGACAGTGTAGCTCAGAGAAGACAAGTAGTGACTGTGGCATCTTGCTACGCTGATGGACAGTGACTGCACTGGGGGAAGCGGGGGGGGGGACGACTTGATAATATGGGTAAATGTAGTAACCATGTTTTTCATGTGAAACCTTCCTAAGAGTGTATATCAATGATACTTTAATAAAATACAGAAAGTCTGTGAATAAAAAAAACTGAAACAAAGCAGGTTTTAGAACAAGCAGTGTGCACGGCACTCCTTTTTTGGTAAAATTGTGTGTGTGTCTCTGTGTGTGTGAGTGTGTGTGGATATGTATTTAAATGCCTGGGATATAAACTAATATGGCATTTATTTTCTTGTTTTTGCTTGGCTGTAATCTTTAAATTTTCTGCCAAGAATGGCTACAGAAAAAACATTCATAAGGAAAAATAAAATCTTACTTTTTTTCTTTTTTAATTTATTTTGGTATCATTAACCTACAATTACATGTGCAATATTATGGTGATTAAACTACCCCCTTCATCAGGTCCCCCCCACCAGCCCCATTACAGTCACTGTCCATCAGCGTAGTGAGATGCTGTAGAATCACTACTTGTCTTCTCTGAGTTGTACAGCCCTCCCCGTGCCCCCCCACCTTACATCTGCTAATCGTAATGCCCCTTTTACCCTCTTATCCCTCCCTTCCCACCCATCTTCCCCCAAATCTTACTTTTTAAGTCAAACAATGAGCACCTTTGAAAAGGACCGTACTGCCGGCAGGGCCCTGAGTTCGCCTCCCGCACACCGCGGCCCGGGCTGCCCCCTCCGCCTCCGCGCTGGGCTCGGGCTCGGCCGCTCGAACTCCCGCCCGCAGCTCACGGGGCCGGCGGCGGCGTCCTTCCAGGCGGGCACACAAACGATCCCGGGCACGGGAGCAAGTGAAAAAGGGACCCACTACAGTCAGGAAGGGCATAGAAACACAAAGCTGTCCTGAGGATAGAATTTTCAAAAACGAATTCACAAAATGGTCTTCAAAGATGCTCGGGTGCATTCCCTGTGGGGCTCTCCCTGCGCTGCACCTGAACTCCCTCCCGTGCCTGTTCCTCTCCTTCTTGGGGGAAAAACCAGGAGGCAGCCCCACCCCGACCCACTGCCAACCTGGAGGAGGTCCCCCGCCTGGGGGCTCGGCCCACGCTGCGGCCCCTTCCTCACAAAGCGCACGGGAAGGAGGGCACATACGCCCGCAGAGTAAAGGAATCCCCGGAGATGGGCAGCGCGCCGGGAGAGGGCCACCTGGGTGCAGACGGACGACACAGCCGCGCGCGCGCTGCGGGGACCACAGGCTCCAGGCGCGGGAGGCGGGAAGCGGAGGCTGGAGACGCCGCTGGGATAGTGCGGTCCGGCTCCCAGTTGGGGGGCCCGCTGCCCAACGGGGGCCACGGACGCAGGGCCTGCCTCGGCCCCCGGCAACGCGGGGCACAGAAGGGACGCGGGGCGGCGGGGGGGGGGGCGTGGGAGAGACAAACACAGGGTCCCTTTCCCGCGGCCCGCGCAGACCAGCGCGGCTCCTGCAGCCCCCCTGCCTCCTCCCTCCCTGCCCCCTCGCACCTTGACCGAGGAACGGGAAATCCCAGCTGCAAAAGAGAACCCATAACTATGCATCACCAAACGTTTATGGAAGTCACGCCATGAAAGAGAAAATAAATCATTTTCCTCCTAAAAGAGAGGAACCACACGTGGAATTTAGAAAAGCTGACTAGGTACTAAGCTACAAAGGAAATTTCAATCCATTTCCCAAACTAATAAACAGTCCACACTCATTCACTAAATGTAATAAAAACCCACACCAAATATATGTCCTAGATAAATTCACACACCTGGAAAAGTTAAAGCCTATTTTTAAAAAACTCTGGGATTAAAATGAAAGTCAAAGTGAAATCAGAAACTTTGAATTTTTGATTAAAAATCAAATGAAAAGAAAAAAAATGTATGTTAAAATGCACAGGCTTAACTTCATTTAAAATCCAGAAAGATGGAAAATATATGAAGCTTCCAACTCAGGAAAGATAAATACATAAGTCTAAAGAAAGCAGAAGGAATGATTGAATAAATAGCATATATTGATGAAAAATAAAACAGGAAAGTTGTCAGTAAAATTAGAAGCCAAGTCTTTTAAAAGACTACGTTTTGAAAAATGAACAAACCTTTTATAAGTAAGCCCCAAAAACCCGAAAGGTGCCACACCTAACTCACACAAAGACAGAGGGCGGAGACGAACCGCGAGAATACATTTTACAAAGCCTAAGAGTATATACCACAGACGCAATTTTAAACCAGTGGTTAAACTGAACATTTTTCTAGGAAGATGTCATGCCAAAATGGCCCCAAAAGTAGTAAAACTCTAACCAATAACCACAAAAGTTGAAATGGTAGTTGAAAATCTTCCCACACAAAAATAATGCCAGACAGCTTTACAGGAGAATTCTATCAAGATTTCAAGATACTGGTAATTCCCACCTTATAAAAACAGTTCCCACCTTACAAAAATTTTTTTTAAAATAAGGGAAGCCACTTCAACTGAGTTTATGAGGCTGGCATCAAAACCAGAAACTACAGGAAAAGAAAAGAAAATTACAGGCTGTTGAAACAGTGCTCCCTAATGCTCCCAATACCCAGAAGGCCATACTTCTGGCTCCCCTGGAGTTAGGGGGAACCATGGGACCATAGTAGCGGAAGGGGTGTGTGTCACTTCTGGGTCAAAGTACAGAATACAGGTGCGAGGTCTCCAAAAGCCTTCGCAAAGCCTGAAGCCACCACATGAGATGGTGGAAGGGCATATTCCCGTCAGCCTTGATACATGCATGACTACGTGGAAAACAACCCCCAAGGACCAAGAACCCATGCACAAATTAAATAAATTACCTGGGGAGGGAGTCGGGGTGCAGAGGGAAGGTGCAGGGAGAACACCAGGCTTGAAACTGGCGGACAGGAAGGTCTTGAGCCTAACATTTTTGTTCTTCCATAAGGAGAATATTTGTTTATATATTGCACAGGACCAAGGGAAAAAGAAAAAGAAAAGAAAGCATGCAAAGAGGAGGATGAAGGAAAACTTAACAGAGGCAAGAAAGTTAGGGAGGAAGGAAAGAGGGAAGAAATTCATGTAATTTCAGAGCCGGGCAGAGCCCTGTACTTGTAGAATAGTGGACCGGGAGAGCTCTTGAGGCCACCCTATGAACAGGTATGAGACTTTCTAAACTATTCGTTGGTGCATTTTTTTCTGTTTATCTTCTTTTTAAACCAGGGGAAGAATAAACATAAGATTATTTTTCAAAAAACCTCCTAGGTTTGATTTTGTAGGAAGCAATGGCCCTCATATGGAGAAAACTCTCCAGAGGTAGATTTAGTAATTATTAACTAGAAAACTAACAACTGCTAATATTTAATCAAGCCTTTTCTGTGCCAAGCACTATGAATAGCACTTTACAGATTGTATTTTATCTAGTACTCACAACAGATAAGGAATCCAAGGTTAGGTGAGATTAAGTTACTCTCCCAAGACCACAAAGCCAGTAAGAGGGAAAACTTTGAGTCTGTCTGCCTCGGGAGCCCAGGCTCTTAACACTGCGTCCCGGATGCAGTGTGTTTTGAAAGGTATAATTATGGTGACAAATTGACATACAACATAAGGAAGCCAGAACACTCTGGAGAAACATGTATTTTGAGAAAAGCAAACAAATATGACTTAAAAATATTAAACAGGAATTCTGCTAGATCTGCTTCTAACTAGAGAATGAAAAAAAAAATTGTAAAGTAGCGGTATCTCGTTAAGTATACATTTGAAAATATAACAAGTTAAGATATAATTCACAAACCGTATGACTCATACTTTCAGAGTATGACTACAATTCAGTGGGTTTTGGTCCATCAACACTGTCAACCGTCACCACCATTCAATTTCGGATTTTCAGGATTCCTCCAAAGAAGCTCGGTACCCATGAGCAGCCACTCCTTCCAACCCCTCTTTCCCCAAGCCTGGCAACCACTCATCTAACTTTCTGTCTCTGGACATTTCACAAAAATGGAATCATACAGTATGTTACTTTTACGACTGCTTTCTTTCATTTAGTATGTTGTTTTCAAGGTTCACTCATGTAGCAAGTGTAAGTACTTCACTCCTCTTTGTGCCAAATAACATTCAGTTATATGGATACACTCCATTCCTTAGCTAACGGACATTCCCGCTGCTACCACATTCTGACCACTGTGAATGATGCCGCTAATGAACATTCCTGTAACAAGGTTTTATGCAGACACACGTTTTCAAACTCTTGAATACATATGTAGGGGTAGAACTGCAGGGTCGCATGCTAACTCTACGCTCAACATTTTGAGGAACTGCCAAATTGTTTTCCAAAGTGGCAGCACAATTTTACATTCCCATCAGCAATGTATAAGGTTCAGTTTCTCTACTTCCTTGCCACCACTCGTTATTATCCGTCCCAGAACCATCTGCTGAACAAACACTGTTCTTTCCCCCATCTAATGGTCTTGACATCACTGAAGAGAATTAATTGACTGCAAATGTGAGGGTTTATTTCTGGACTCTCAATTCTACCCCATCTATATATGTCTACCTTTATTGCTGGTAACACTCTGTCCTGATTACTATAGCTTAACAGTAAGTTTTGAAATTGGGAAGTGTGAGTCTTCAACTTTGTTCTGGTTTTTCTAGACTGTTTTGGTTATTCCGGATCCCCTGAATTTCTATATGAATTTTAATATCGGTTTGTCAAGTTCTGCAAATAAAGCCTCCTGGGATTTTGATTGGTAGGTACTGTGCTACATCTGTGGATGACTCTGGGGAGTACTGTCATCTTAACAATATTTGTCTTCCAATTCATGAACATGGTATGTCTTTCCATTTACTTAGGGCTTCTTCAATTTCTTTCAATGTTTTCTAGTTTTCAGTGTACAATTCTTACACTTCTATGGTTGATTTTATTCTTAAATATTTTATTTTGATGCTATTTTTAAAAGGAATTGTTTTAAATTTCTTCCCTGGTAGATTAGTGGTTGCATAGAGAAGAGGGAATGAAGGGATTTTTGGGGTGACAGCTATGGGTTACAGGGTTTCTTTTTGGGGTGATAAAAATGTTCTACAATTGTTTGTTGTGATGGTTGCACAACTCTGTGAATATGCTAAAAACCATTGCATGGTACACTTAAATGGGTGAATTTTCTGGTATGCGAATTATCTATCAATAAAGATGTTACCAGACAGAGAACCCTATTGAGTCAATGAAACAAACTCAGCATTTTGTACTTTTTCAGTTATTTCAGTAGGAAAGAGGTTCCACCTCCCCAAGCCAGTGTCAAAAAACGACACTGTTAGGACACTGGTGATTTACCTGCAAACATGAACTCTTGTTAAATCAGTCTGAAACAAAGATACATAGGACTGCCATAATATTAAACTAGGAAAAGAAATAAAAAGCTGTTGCTTACTTTCATGATGTTGATCAGGTACATTTTAGCTTGACAAATAAATGACCGATTTAAAAATTATTGGAATACTCTCAACTCAAACCCCTGCATCCTATATTGATTCAAATCCTAATTATTCCTAAAACATTACCAAATCTTTTGGATAATACCTCGAGGGTCTCCACTGTCTACAAACTGCTTTCTTTGGAGTTCAAAACACCAATTTCTCTTGATCAACTTTACCAACTTTATCACCCAAGCGTGGTTTATTTAACTGCCACCAGACCACAACTCAGCCATTGTTACTGCTGGCCTTTTTTTTGTGTTGCATGTTGCCCTCTATGAGATCTGACCAAGATTTTTTGAGCTAGAATGTGGGCTCAGCAATAGTGGATGTCACATAGTAGGTGCCCATTCAATATCTGTTGAAAAGCTCTACTTCGTATTTTAGGCCAGACTCTAAGTCTTAAGCACTTCACCTGTGTTATATCTCCTTCCATAAGCCCTGCGAAGAAACGAAGGGTCTGAGAGGTTACTTGCCCAAGGCTATACACACCTGATCCCTGTCCAGTGACTGAAATTCTATTCATTCTTTTGGTTACAGCTCAAATCCTACCCTTTTCCCTGTGAAGCCAACAGTGATTTCTTCTTTCTCTGAGCTTCTAAAGTACCTCTTGGCTTTGATGCATAAATCTATACAACCTTGAATTGTATTTTTGAAGTCGATTTATTTCTTAGAGCAGTTTTAGGTTCACAGCCAAACCGAGAAGATACAGAGATTTCCCATATCTTCCCTTCCCCTTCACAAGCACAGTTGCTCCCATTATCAGCATCCCCCGCCAGAGTGGTGGTGCATTTGTTCCAACTGACAAACCTACATCGACACACTGGTATCACACAAAGTAGAGTTTTACATTGGGGTTCATTCTTAGTGCTGTATGTTCTGTGGGTTTTGACAAATGTGTAATGACCTGTATCCACTATTACAATATCATACAGATTAGTTTCACTGCCCTTAAAACCCTCTTTTTTCCCTATTCATCCTTTCCTCCCCCTTAATTCCTGGAAGCCGCTGATCTTTTTTATTATCTCCAGTTTTGCCTTTTTCACAATAATCATAAAGTTGGAATCATACAGTATGTAGCCTTTTCAAATGGGTTTATCTCAGTAACATGCATTTGCAGTTCATCCATGTCTTTTCATGACTTGACAGCACGTTTCTTTTTAGTGCTGAATAATACTCCATTGTCTAGATGTGCCATTGTTGATTCCCAAGTTTGGGCAGTAATGAATAAGATGTAATAAACATCTATGGGCAGGTTTTTGTGTGGACCTAAATTCTTAACTCCTTTGGTTGAATACCAAGCAGCAAAACTGTAAACGTTTTTAGTGTACTAAGAAACTGCCAAAATCTTCCGAAGTGACTGCACCACCTCACATTCCCAGGAGTAATGGATGAGCGAGCATTCAGATGCTCCACATCCTCGCCAGCATTTGGCATTGTCAGTGTTTTGGACTTTAGCCATTCTAATGGGTTGTAGTGGTATTTCGGTATTGTTTTAATTTGCATTTCCCTGATGACATATGATGTGGCACATCTTTTCATACGTTTATCTGCCATCTGTTTATCCTCTTCAGTGAGATGCCTGTTCAGGTCTTTCGCTCATTTTTAAATTGGGCTGTTTTCTTATTGTTTAGGTTTAAGAGTTTTGTGTATACTTTGAATTAACAGTCCTTTATCAGATATAACCTTTGCAAATACTTTTTCTCTGTCTGTGGCCCCTGCATTTATTTTTCACATTTTTATGTCTCACAAAATTGGGCTTAAATATAGTAAAGTTCTTTTGAGTAGCCATATTTCTCTCCTTGGGAAGTAATACCACCTAATGTTAAAAGTAACTTTAATGAAATTCTCATCATCTACATAAAACACAACGGATGCCTTTCCATTTAGCGGCAGCCATCGGTTAAGCCAGATGGGAGACTGAGCGCACTGGGGGCTATGAGGAGAACGCAGACTCATGCACTGCACATCCGCTTCCTGAGCTCCCAAGCCTCTCTAACCCAACCTAGTCAATAAAGCATACAGAAAAATGAAGTCGGACCTCTAGGTCACATCATATACAAAAATTAGAAGAAATCCTAGGTATAAATTTTTAGGCATAAATCTTCATGACCCGGGACTAGGCAGTGGTTTCTTAGATGTGGCATCAAAAGCACAAGAAGCAAAAAGAAAAAAATAGATAAGCTTAATTTTGAGGAAGTCCAGTTTTTCTGCTCTAAAAGACACTGACTCCGGAACTCTCAATTCTAACGAAGAAGGTAAAAAGACAAACTACAGAATGGGAGAAGGTATTTGTTACATCAAATATTTGCAAAATCTGGAAAGGGACTTGTGTCCAGAATTTATAAGGAACTCTTAACAAACCAACAATAAAAAAAGACAACCTAATTAAAATATGGGCAAAGGAGCTGAACAGGTATTGCTTCAGAGAAGACATACAAATGGCCAATAAACCCATAAAAGATGCTCATTATCATTAGCTATTAGGGGGATATGAATAAACACCACAAAGAGATAACCACTTCACACCCACTGGGATGGCTAAAATGAAAAAGATGGCCAAATGCAAGTGTTGACATGGATGTGGAGAAATCAGACACTCATGCATGCGAGTGGGAATGTAAAATGGTGCAAGCACTTTGGAAAACAATCTGGCGGTTCCTCAAAATGTTAAGCATAGAACTGCCACATAAAATGTGTGCAATTCCACTCCTAGGTATAGCAAGAGAATTGAAAATAAAGTCTTGTACACAAATGTTCATAGCAGCATTATTCATACTAGCCAAAAAGTTAGACCCAAATGTCCACCATGTAACAGAAAAATAAAATGTGGTATATCCATCCAATGGTAATCATTCAGCTATTAAAGGAAGGAAGTGCTGACATATGATGAGTGCTACAGCATGGCTGCACCTTGAACATATTATGCTAAGTGAAAGAAGCCAGCCAGAAGGCTAGATATTACATGACTCCATTTATATGAAATATTCAAAATAGGCAAATCTATTGCTATAGACTGAATGTCTGCATCCCCTCAAAATTCATATATTAAATCCTAATCCCCGATGCGATGGTATTAGGAAGTGGGGCCTTTGGGACGTGATCAGGTCACGAGGGTAGAGTCCCCCACCAATGGGATTAGTGCCCTTATAAGAGAGACCCCAGAGAGCCCCCTTGCCACTTCAGCCGTGTGAGGACACCATGAGAAGGCCGCCGTCTATGAACCAGGAAGAGGACCCTCACCAGACACTGGGTCTGCCTGCATCTTGACCTTGGGACTTCCCAGCCTTCAGAACTGTAAGAAATAAACATTTGCTTATAATCCAGCCAGTCTCTGGCACTTTGTTATAGCAGCCTGGACAGACCAGGCTGCCTACAGAGATTGGTGGTGGCCAGAGGCTGGGGTAAATAGGGAGGGACTGCTAAATGTGTGGGGTTTCTTTCAGGGATGATGGAAATACCCTGCATTTAGATGGTGATGGTTATACGACTGAATATACGAAAAACACCTAATTGTACACTTTGAAGGGCAAAGTTTATGGTATGATGATTATAGCACAATAAAAAAATGAAATGCAATCGTGATTTGAAGACCAATATAAGCGGTATGTGCCTCTAAGACAATCCCTTCAGTCTTAGCTTTATCTTGTTAGGGAGTTAGAGGTCACTGTTTAAAATGCCGTGCTGCGTGGGATAATGGTGTTAAATGAATTCTTTAAACAGCAATAAAAAGGCCGCCCACTACAACAGAACTATGAAACATAGTGTCTGTCCCCAAAGAGTTTACAGTTTCGCTCAACAGACAAAACACAACTGAACCATGGGGCAAAGCAGCTCACTTTTACTAACCACGTTCAATTACTCATGAAGTCACATCAATCCATCTTTTGTAGTACCTTCCATCTGCTCTGCCGCAATTCCAGGCAGCTCTTGTCCCGTATCTGATTATTACAATAGGCTCTGGCATCTCTTTTCCCTAATTCATTTTAATCATGAAATAAGTATTTGTTGGAGAAATGAATAAAACACTCCTCAGTACGTAACTCCCCCCCCCACATAGCCTTTGCACTTAGCCCCACTTACAAAATGAAATATAAATTCCTCCGTACCACCTCCTCCCCGCCCCTCAAAAGAGAGAAAGAGAAAGTATAAACTCCTAGCATCCAGCACTTAAAACTTCCCCCAAGCCTGTCCCACTCAGGACTTGTGGTCTTATCACCCACCCTGCTATGAGCCCACCCTCTCCATCAGCTTAGGGCACTCTGAGCCCCCAGACCTCCCTCGGGCATTTTCTGTGCCCTCCTTTGCCTGGGCCATCCCACAGCCCCCTACCCCTCTCTGCCCACCCAGACCTCCACCTCCAGGCCTACTCCCACACCCCTTCTCTGTCCTTTACTGCCCTGTAAAGTTACTTCTCTTTTTTTTTTTTATTACTTATGTAACACTCCACATAGATTTTCAATTCACTAAGAGGATCCATGACAGAAGGAAATCTAAAACTAATCTAAGCTCAGTAAACACTCCCATATGGAATCAAATTTCAAAGTGAGCTGTACAGATTGCAAGAATTCAGAGAAATAATATTATTGTGGGACTGCACTGGTGTTTTTGTTTGTTTTTGTGGAGGTGAGGCAGGTTGGGTTCCAAAGGGCAGGTAGGTTTTGGGTTTCTCGAGAGGACATATCAGAAATCAGATGGGGTGCATGGGGGAGGAAGCTATAGCCCAGGGCCCATGTGCCAGTGACTTGAATTTCACAGACAGCTTCGAGACACACGTACTCATCGGATCTTTAAAATGCAATCGATTAGTTCTTGTGTCCTCAAAGGCCTTTGGAAATTTTATGCTATTCATCAAAATCATGTTGCAAAGAAAATCAGCACCAATCCACTGAACAACAGGACATCGGCGCGGACACCATCAGCTGTCCAGGGTTTCAGCCTCTTACCTATAATAGCATTCGGGGTTAACTTTCCTGCAGACCCACCACTACGGACCTTTTTATCACACCACTCTTTTCTCTTCAACTTAACTTAAATCTCCGAAGAGACAGTATGTGTTTGGGAGGAAGGGGCTCATGTTTTGTATTATAACATTATCACAAACACTTCATGGGCATGTGGCCTTCATATGATAGCATGTAAAAGAAAAGGACTTACCTCCTGAAAAAAAAAAGCCCACAAATTTATGAAGACACTGGCAACTACAGAAAAATACATTTTCATGAACATGAGTTAGTAAACGTCAGTTTGGAAAGGGAGGGTGGGGAAAAGCTAGTCAATTGGTGAGGCTTCTGGAATGTGCGCTGTGATTTCCAACAGAAGCTGCACGCGAGCCCGGGATTCCTCTGTGGCCCGGGCCAGGTAGCGTGAGGTTCTGGGTGGAATCCAAGTGTTTTGAGAAGGGGGCATTGAAACAGAGCTCTTGGGAAATGAATCTTCTACTAATTACTCATGTTTAGACGACTACCGAGGTCAAACGAGTTGATCAGGGGGTTGAGAGCTGTCAATCTACAGCTTACGGCTTCTCGGGGTTGGGGGTGGTGCATTCTTGCTGTCAGGATCCCCTTGGCTCTCCTCCCACATAAATCCGTGCCCCCTGAGAGCCAACTTCTCCAGCGCAACGCACGGCAGGGAAGTGGGAGAACGCATTACATTTTAGGGGAAAAATTAATTAGTGAGCTCTGCTGTCCTGAGGTATTAAATACCTCAAAATGTATCATTAAATGCACAATTTGTAATAGAAGAAAATTTAGTATGATGTGAGCAAGCTGTTAAAGAGTTCCTGATATTTGTTTTCGGTTTTCCTCTCCTGGCGCCAACAAAAAAGTGTTCAGTGAACTTAATAACTTGGTATTAGAATCTTTCTTAAAGTAGAATTCATAAGACACACATTTTCTGTGTAACGTTACTTCCACCATGCCAACTTGCCAAGACCGCGCACACCAACTCTGCGAGCCTTCACCTCCACAGAGAAGTTACGAAGGTCCTATAGAAACAAGGACACTCTGGACTAACACCTCCGCTCCGGATCAGGGATTGGCAAACCAGGGCCTGGGGAACAAATTTTGTAAACACACCTACTGCCTTTGTTTGTAAACAGAGTTTTATTGGAACACAGCTCAGCTGTTGGTGTCTGTAGCTCTATCAGCAGAACTGAGTATGTGGGACAAAGGCCATGCGACAAATACCACAAAGCCTAAGATATTTACTCTCCGGGCCTTTCAGAGGGTTGCCGTCCCCTGCTCCAAATGCAGAGGCGTACTGACTACGTATACATAATAACCTCAGAGATAACCTTCTTGGGGATTCATGAAGAAAAACGTATCCCCAAAATACTGCACTGGCTTTTGACTGCTGACTCATTGACTCACGTGGCTGTTGAATACAAACACAATTTGGTGAAATGCATGCAATGCATACCTACCAACCTCGACCCAGACGTGACGAGCGGCCCCTCCACGAGAACACCAGGAAGCAGTCCTGGCGGACTGCTACACCGCAGTCGGCTGAAAAATATTTGCAGACTACAGGCAGGAAGTGACGGGAAACTCCCGTGTGTCTGTGAGTCTGCGCGTTCACAACACCGCTCAGTCCTGCCTCAGAAACATCTCTACGCTCTTACTGGGAGCGGAGAGCGGAAAGCGCCTTTGGGAGGCGCTGGTTTTCCAAAGAGCCAGACACAGGGGTCCGTGAGGACAGGATGGTTCCCGCTGCTCCACCTGCGAGCCGCCCACCTGTGGGAGGATGAGAGACCTTTCTCCAAAACCCTGCAAAGGAAGGGTCCGCCTCTGGAGTGAGGTTTTGGGCGAAAGAACACTATTCACCAGTTGTTGGGTGTCCTCGAGAGGCAAAGAGCTTTCCCCGAAGGCTACCTCTCCCGTAGATACAAGGACTTTCGAAGGTCACAAATACGTAGAGGAAAGCAATTACAGGGCTCTTCTTTACAAGCCCAGGTTCGGACAGCTGGGAAGATGGCAGATGATGCCAGAGTCTCTAATTCGTCATCCCCCCTCCAACCCCAGTGTTTCTTACCCAGATCCTGTTCCAGCTGAACCCTGGCTAGCGCCTCTATCCTTTCTATACCCGAGGCTTCGACCCTAATCTGAGTGATGATATTTCTATGTCTCTGCCTCCCAAGACCTGTCACTTGGCCCACTCTAGGCTCTACCTCTGCCCCCATCTGCCCCACTCTGGGCAGTAAGTACAACCTCCCTCCCTCACAGCACATTGTCTTGGCCTAACCACCTTCTGCCCTTGCCTGGATGTATAGTCCCCAGTCGGATTATCGGGGACCTAACCGCTGTATATGATCTTTTGTCACCAGACTAGGCCAAAAGACATACATGATTTTGAAATGACCAAGTCCTGGATTCTAATAGCACCTCAGCTGTTCGCCAGATGGGTAACACGGAACCAACTATTCAACTTCTCTGGGCCCTAATGTTCTCATTTGTACCATCGCGAGATCGCTTCCTACTTCTCAGTTATCACGAGCATCAGAATGGGGACTCAATAAAGACGACCGCCATTATTAACTTATCTTAGGAATTACTACCACCTATCAAGGACTTACTACAAGTCTGGCAATGTGGTAACAACTTTACTCCTTTAAATTCATAAACTTCAGGGGTGTGTAACATTTATCCCCATTTTACAAATATGGAAACAGAGATTAACTTGCTGAAGATAACATGTCTATTAAGTGATGGGGTCAAGACTCCAATCCGCCAATTCTAGTCTTTCAAGTACAGCTGGGTCCTCGTTACTTGCGGATTCTGTATTTGCGAATCGGTCTACTTGTTAAAACATACTTGTAACCCCAAAATTAATACTTGTGGCACTTTTCTGGTCATTCACAGACATGAGAGAGAGAGAAAACACTTGAGCTGCCCCATGTGCCGGTCGCCAGCTGTGACCGACACTCTGCTTTCTTGCTTCAACTGAGTATAAACTGTCCTTTTCGAGGCCTATTTAGTGCCAGCTTTTTCACATTTTTCTGCTTGTTATTGATGGCTTTGCTATTTACAATAGCTCCCACGCATCGCGTCCAAGTGCTACCTAGTGTCCCTAAACTCAGGAAGGCCGTGATGTGCCTTACGGAAGACGTCCATGTTAGAAAAGCTCCATTCAGGGATGAGAGCGCTGTTGACCATGAGGTAAGTGTTCATGACAAGCAATACACATTTAATAAGGTGTCTTTACATAGAAGCACACATAAACCAAGCTTAGGTATTGATCAATGGATGCCAATAGGACCCTAGGCTCACAGAAACCGAATCTTACACTCCTTAGGAGGAATGTTCAGTATTCACTAATTCAGTGTTTGCGGTGACTTTACGCACCAGAGCTACCACGAGCAGGCCTCCTTCTACTGACCGTCAGGTCTGGTGTTTTCCTCACCTCTGACACGGTACAAATGCACAGCACCCAGCAGACGCACGGTTTGGGCACCCATCACACGCTCGGTTTGGGCACCCATCACACGCACGGTTTGGGCGCCCATCACACGCACGGTTTGGGC
>JAQQAC010015366.1:5022869-5288849 GCA_029783875.1 Phataginus tricuspis
ACACACGCAACCCATAACAACCTCTAATTCATAAGAAAATATCATTATTTCCAGCTCCTGGTAATGGCAGATGAGGTAGGTAAGTCAGTCTGCTAAAACAATAAAAGCTAAAGGAAATATAAAAAGCATCTTCCTAAAAGCATAAAATAGCTAAAAAGGTAATGAGGTTATCCAGGCCAGTACTTGAGCCTAGAGAGAACTCAGAAGTCCAGTTCCTTTTGCCCTGGAGTCATATGCTGAGAAGTGTCCTTTTATCCTTTTAGGCTTTGGGGATGAAGGCTGGACTCTTAATTGCCAAGGATGGGGTCTCCGGATCTCTCAGTATGCGCTAGCCCTCAAAAGGCGGTAGGAATTCAGACAGTAGTCCAGCTTTGTAGAAGCTGGGTGGCCAAGAAAATCTCAAGCCTTGATTCTGGGCCATGTGGTAACTTTCAAACACAAATGTCTAGCCCACCTGAACGGTGAGGTAAACAACTGACCAAGCTCTAAGTGCTTAATGGTGGTCCACAGACAGATCAGATGCAAGTAACACGCAAAGGTTATGAACACAGAACTGACAAAGCAATCAAAACCCAGAGAAAACTGGTTAGAACACACGCCCTCAACTCAGACAGGTCGATGCCTGCTAAACAAATACATCAATATTCACCACAGGATTTAAACAAGAGGCATTCTCATAACATAATACTCCAAATGTCCAGGATATAATCCAAAATTACTCAGCAAACAAAGAACCAGGAAAACTACAACTCACATGAGGAAATGAGTATGCCATGCAAACAGTAATCCTAAGAAAGCTGGAGTGGCCACATTAATACTGGACAAAGTAGACTTCAGAACAAAGAAAATTACATGGGATAAAGAGGGACATTACATAATGATAAAAGGGTTAATTTCCCAGGAGACATAACAACCCAAAACGTGTATGTGCCTAACAACAGAGCTGCAAAAAAATACAGCAAAAACGGACAGAATCTAAAAGGGTAATCGAAAAATCCCAAATTACACTGGGTGACTTCAACACTCCTCTCAGTAATCAACAGAACTTGTAGGTACAAGGATACAGAAGGACTTAAATGCCATCAACTGACTGTGTCAAACTGAGATTTACAGAACACTCCACACAACCACAGCAGTATACACATTCTTTTCAATACACGTGGAATATTCATAAAACAAATCTTAAACGAACTGAAATTGTACGATGTATGTTCTCTGATCATAATGGAATTAAACTAGAAAGTAATACAAAAAGATAACAGGAAAAATCTCCAAACACATGGATAGTAAACACCACCCTTGGAAATAACCCAAGGTCTTAAGGGAAATTAAGAGTATTTTGAAAAATTTTTAATTAACATATCAAAAGTCGTGGAATTAAGCTAAAGCAGTAATACCATATAAATTTATTATTTTTTGATTTCCTTAGAAGGACATTTATATGATAAAAATTTCATCTCTATTTTTCTAATATAAAGGGCACAATGAAGTCATATCTGAAAATTAGACTTTCATCCCTTCCTGGGAATTGATACCCAATACTGAAAACCCACCACTAGGTAACTATATTAAGACTAAGAAATCAATAACCACTAACTCTAATTTAAGCTACATTTCTACAGTTTCTCGAGAGGCATTAATAAACCAAAGTCACTAAGAAAAACTACAACAGAACGTTTAAAGTATCTTTTTGTTTGTGTGCCTCAAAGTTCAAAGACTGTCCTAACCAAAATCTGGCTTAAAACTTTCAACTCAAGCTATTTAACAGTGTATGTTTCCAATAAAACTAAATAAAATTAATAGAACAAAAGTGGTAGGAAAAGATGGTACAGGAAAAGTCAATTAGCTAGCTTATTTTGAGAAAATATACAAAACAAATACACACCACTTATACTATATTAAATAATCACAGGTCAAAATAGTTATCCATAAAATGTCAAATATAAAATGTTTTTATTAGAAAACTTGCAAGTGAAAAAAAAATCTAACCTTATACTTTAAAAAATTAGAAAAAGAAGCAAAATAAACTGTTACAGTGAGAAATTCTAATTTAAGTTCAACCGGAGTCCCAGAAAGAGAAGAGAAAGAGAGAAAACAGACAAAGACAACAATGGAAGAGAACCTGGCTGGGATTTTGATGAAAAACACTAATTCATAAATTCAAAAAGCCCAAGCAGAATAAATAAAGAGAAATACACACCTGGCTATATCACAATGAAACACCAGAAAACGAAAGACAAAAAGGAAAATCTTAAAAACAGCCACAGAAAAAGGAGAGAGTACCTTCCAAGTACTGGCAGCTGACTTGTCAAAAGCAACAGTGGAGTCAAAAGACGGGGAGTATTTCAGGGAAATAACTGCTAACCTAGAGTTCTCTACCCAACCAAAATAGCTTTCATCTCTTCCGAAAAACAAAACCTGATCAAGCCCCCAGTGAAATTTTCATCGTCACAAGATGCTTTTACTTAAAACACACATAAAAGAAAAAACAAAGTTCTCCATCAGCGAAACTTTATAGCCATTATAAGTAAATCTGTGTTTACTGTAAGAATAAATAAAGTAATCTGAGAATAAATAAAATAATCTACCATCTTCCTCTAACATTCAGGAGTTAAATTCGATCTTCACAATTAAAATACAACAGACAATTAAGTTATTTTTTTGGTAAGGTAAAGAAACTGAAAGGGGTGGGGGAAGCAGTAACATTTTAATCCCAAAATGAACATTTTATGGACATCATGAAAGGCAATTGTTTTACAAGGACCTCTGCTATGAACATGCTAGTCGGAGAGAGACAGCTACATAAGAAAACACAGAATGCCAGGGGAGGTCTCACAATGTACAGCGAATATTTTTTTTTAATGTGACATGACTGTGTCTGTAAGATAGAACAGCTTACTTTCCCATTTTCATCACTAATCAACTCATTTCTGCCCCGTGTCACCACACATCAGCCCCCTATTCACAGGCACTGGGCCTGGACTTTTACTGAACAAAGGCCAGCCACAGAGAAAATAACACCCCAGTGCTCTGAGAAAGACACAGACCTCTCAGCTATGTGGTTGATTAAAACTGTGGACAGATTTCTGTTTGTACTGTATCTGGTCAAGAGAAATGGCAGAATTCAGTGAACAGTACGCTGTTTCCCATTCAGCCACATACTAGGGACTCTCAGCCCTCTGAACGTCTTCCCTCCCCATTAGATTAGAAGGTCCTTAAGTGGGTATTCTACCTCATCCGTTTGAAATCACATTTCAGAACTGCTCGGGCCAGGCCCTAAGCCACTGGAGAAACAGAGATGATTGAGTCTCTGCCTCTCATCTTTCGCAGCAGCCAAAACAAAGAAACGAATACTATGAATAAGGCTCTGAAGACACTGGGGTAGGGAGATGAGAAAGGGTGACTAGCCCTGCCAAGCAGGAAGGGCAGGGGAAGGGACATGTAAAACGATGTCTGAGAGGCATGGGACACTCAGGGAAGAGCCCGGGCTTCTACGGGCTGTTTGGTTCAGGAGCAGGAGGAAAGGCTAGGGCCCGGCTAGAAGAGGCCTTCTCTGGAATGCTCGGGAGCATGAACTTTACCCTGTGGGCAATGGGGAGCCAGGCGGGACCAGGCAGGCTTTTCTACAGGAAGCTGTGAACTCTGGTTCTGGAGTAGAAAATGAGAAGGACCAGGAAGAGGCAGGAGGCGAGACAGCTGACCTATGCAGAGGCTGTCTGAAGGGTCTGGGGAGGTCGCAGTCTACGCGTTCCGCCCCCTGCGGCAGATGGCACAACGCCTTACGCTTAGTAAGAGAACAGTAGTGTTGAAGCGCATTGACTCTAAGAAAAATATCTAAATATCTTGCAAAGTGCTTGCCTGCTTTCTAAGGCAATTCCTTTCTCAAGATGGGGCGGGCCGGGGGAGAAGCCACCACCACACCACAGGCACTCCGATAAGCCCACCAAGGCTGCGCGCACCGTTCTACCATACAGCTCAGATCCCAAAGGGCCCCGCTTCCCCCAGACGCTCCTTGTCTTCATTTTGTCACATTATCACTGGTCTCAAAACAGTGGTGTGGAGAGTCGTGAAAAAATAAAACGTGCAAAGTCAATATCCTGACCAGAGGACGCCCTATTTATATTTTTAATAATGAAACCAAGGAAATGGTTTGATATATAGACAGTGCCAGTTCAGTCTTTCTTCACATTATCTAGTTTGGGAATTGCATTTACAGTGGGACTGTAAAACGGTTCGGTCATTTCAGGAAACCGTTCAGCCGTTCAGCAAAATGTTGAACACAGAACCGCACATGACCCCGCAATTCCACACTTAGGTGTTGGCGCCAAGAGGATTGGAAACATGTGTCACATAAAAACTTGTACATGGATTTTCATTAGCAGCATTAACAATAGTCCAAAAGTTGAAGTACTTCACATATCCACCAACTGATAAATTAACAAAATTAGGCATATCCATATCATGGAACATTATTCTATTATTTAGCAATAAAAAGAAATGAAGTGCTGATATATACTACAACAGATGAACCTTGAAAACTGATGTGAAGTGAAAGAAAAGACCACATCTTGTATGATTCCAATGATATACAATATGCAGAATAGGCAAATCTGCAGAGACAGAAAGGAGATTAGCAATTACAGGGGCTGGGAGGATGGGATGTGGGGCAGGACTGCTAATGGGGACAGTGCAGCCTTTCTTCTTTAGAGTGATGAAATATTCTAAAATAAGATAGTGGTGATGGCTGTACAGTCCTATGAATATGCAAAAAGCTACTTAATTGTGTACTTTTAAAAGGTGAATTTTATGAAATATATCTCAGTAAAGCTGTCATATAGATATTTTTTTTAATGGTACCCACCTACTGTTAATCAGCTAAATTTGCACCATCTGCCACTGATAGGTTTTCTTCTATAAACAGTCTGTTTAAAAATTATTTGGAAAAATACTGAATCAGAGAATGATCACAAAAGTGAGATGAACAGCATAGAGGTATGACTATCAAAGATTTTTAACCTTAAATAATGCCAACATGTTATAATCTTTTTAAATGTATAGGGAAACATCTATTTAAAGACTGTCAACTTCATCTCAGTTTGATCAACAGTCCCAAGTTTTTACTTTGTACTTTTGGGTGTATTTTTTTCTGAAAATACACAGTAAAGACATGCCCTGTAATACAACTTAAAATCAGCTAGGATAGAATGGAAGTCTAAGTGTTTATTTCCCATGTTCGGAGGCCTTGAAGCAAATTATGTTTGAAACGAAAAGAGGTTCCGCCTTTCGTCTGAAACTGGCTCAGGATCACCATTAACAACCCAGGCTTGCAAGCACTCAAACGTTCACTTAACCACACCGAGGTTAACAGTATGGCCGGCAGACTTCAATGCCGGAAAGACACTGCACTTGACTTTATCTAGTAAGAAAGGGAGAGAGCGACCAGCACCTCTATTTAAAAACTCAGGGGCAAGTTCTGAGCCTAATGTTAAGAAATGCATATCCAGCCTCCCCAGGCGAGGCATGTGAAAAAGAATATTTATTTGAGTAAGTTTTATATTTTTATTAGTGCAACGATCATGAACTCATAGTAATAGTTTACAAGCTAATACTAGGAGCATTTTATCAATGACCAAACCGAGACTGAGAAGACGAGAGAGGGCAGATTCCGTTATACAGAGTGAAGGAGACAAATCTAGACACACTGTGAAGCAGCAAGAAAGTCAGAGTCAAGGAGATACAAGATAATCCTCATTAAATTTTAGACCCGAATCCAATGACCAATGGCCACAGGAAAAAGAAGTCTTTACTTAAAAGTGATTTTCAGCCTTTTTTTAACAATCAGAGGAAGAGATAACCAATTTTTAACAGCACTTGATACATTTTTCAGCTATTTATTTTCATCTTAGAACTCAGTTCAATTTTCTGAGAAGTTACTAATGAACTGGATATGGTGCAATGCTATTGTTTTTCCCTGAAGAAATCTGGGTGGGCGCCGGGAGAGGACTGGCAAGGACGTCCCACCGGCGGGACGTACTAATTTACAAACTGAGATACTGGGTTCCCGGCTCCTATTTGGAGCAGAGGTTTAGACATACAAACAAATACACGATAGGAGACACGCACAATTAAATTTCAAACTCACACAATACATGTATTTATTATACAATGTGCCATCAACTTTTGTCCATGGAGGTGAGAATTCCACACCTGAAGGTCCAGACATTTTAATCTCACACTAAAGGGGGAAAAAACGATATGCAAAAATATACAATGATTAAGTTTTTCTTAGTTCGTATTTCCATGTCTAGGCACGCTCAAATACTATTTTAATACGGTATTATGGGGGGACTAAAAATGACATTATGGTGTCCGTATTCTGCACAAAATTCAGGCAAAATATGATCTTCTAAAAATGGTCAGCTTGAAACGTTGGTATCTTACTCTAAAATCTCACTGACGTTTTAACGGAATCATCTCACTATTTTTCTGTTCTTTGGCATATTACCTTACATCCTATACACGTGTCTCTAAGGAGTTTTGAAAGGGAATTTACTCAGCAGTGACATCAACACTAGAACGAAGCCATGGTGTACGACTGGGGAATAGAGCGGCAGAGTGGGTGATGGTGGTGGTTGGGGGGGGGTTCTATTCCTAGATTCACTGGTTAAAAAACATCAAGGAGTAGGGAGAAAAAGGTCTGGTGGAAATTCAACAGTGGAGCAGGGGTTATACCCTGGTCTAATGAGCAGATGGGATGCTTAAAAACAAAAGGGGGTGGGGGACTAGCACAAAGGGAAAAGCTAAGATGCCAGCTATCTTCAGACCTGTGGATTCTCACAGCATAGCTGCACTGTTCTGCAGAATTGAGTAAACACTGAGAAGTATATCTGTAGTATTAGAAGTAACCAAAAGAACTAAAAATAGAAACTCAGGGGATAGAGAAAGGAAGGGAAAGCTAATGTCTCTGTCTAACCTCTTCTGTGCTACTTTGCTGTTTATTTATCACTACAAGTAGACATTAAAATTTTTAAATATAAATTTTGATTAAGCATAAACTGAAACAATGTTGCTAGACCCCCTTACACATAATTTGAAAAACAAAGTAGAAAACGATGTTAGTATGATCCCATGACAATATAATGACAACAAAATGTTAACGATAAACATGTTTACATAGGCATAAAACAAAATCTGTAGACTCATGTCCCTAACTCTGTAGCCAAGTTATGTGCTCGGGGCAGGAGAGATAGTGGGGGGGGCGACTCACACACACAGGAGTGGCTTTCAGTCTCTACAGCAAATAATTCTGTAATTTAAAAATTCAGTGATATTACTTTTGTCAGGGACCCTAAAGATAAAGAACAAAACATATATGCCTGGAAAAATAACTGAAGAAAAAAAGAGAAAAAGATTAATAGCAGTATTTCTTTCTTTCTTTCTTTCTTTTTTACAATTTATTTTGGTATGATTAACCCACAATTACATGTGCAATATTATGGTGATTAAACTACCCCCTTCATCAGGTCCCCCCCACCAACCCCATTACAGTCACTGTCCATCAGCGTAGTGAGATGCTATAGAATCACTACTTGTCTTCTCTGAGTTGTACAGCCCTCCCCGTGCCCCCCGCTACCTTACGTCTGCTAATCGTAATGCCCCTTTTACCCTCTTATCCTTCCCTTCCCACCCTTCTTCCCCAGTCCCTTTCCCTTTGGTAACTATTAGTCCGTTCTTGGGTTCTGTGAATCTGCTGCTGTTTTGTTCCTTTAGTTTTTTTCTTTGTTCTTATACTCCACATATGAGTGAAATCATTTAATACTTGTCTTTTTCGGCTTGGCTTATTTCACTGAGCATAATACCCTCTAACTCCATCCATGTTGTTGCAAATGGTAGGATTTGTTTTCTTCTTATGGCTGAATAATATTCCATTGTGTATATGTACCACATCTTCTTAATCCATTCATCTACTGATGGACACTTAGGTTGCTTCCATTTCTTGGCTATTGTAAATAGTGCTGCAATAAACATAGGGGTGCATCTGTCTTTTTGAAACTGGGCTGCTGCATTCTTAGGGTAAATTCCTAGGAGTGGGATTCCTGGGTCAAATGGTATTTCTCTTTTGAGTTTAATAGCAGTATTTCTGAGGAGAATGGGCAAGTTATAAACATAACTTCATATTCTTCTGTTTTTGTTTTGTTCCCCCAAATACCGTACCAACAGCATATAGTCCTTTATAAAGGGAAACTTGTATTTTTAAAAAATGATTTTTAAGAATACATTCAGATGGAAAAGCTGGTAATATAAGCATGTTGACCCACCACATCCTTAAAGGCATTCAACTTTATGCAATATCAAAAGACAGTATTTCACCAACTCCAAGGCCTGCATTTTAGCACCCCTGAAATCAAGCTGCATTTTACAATCAGTCGGTGACAGGTAGGAGGTAGTTGTCACTGTCTATATGTGTGTGTAAAGATCAAAATAACCAGCATTAAAACTTGGAGAAAAAGCTCAACACACACTGACCACATGACCCGGCGATTCCGCTCCCAGGTATACGCCCAAAGGGACTGAAAGCAGGGACTCAGAAAGATTCCCTTCTACCCATGTTCACTACAGCTTATTCACAACGGCCAAAAGGGGGAAATAGCCCAAGTGTCCATCAAATGATTAATGGATAAACGAGCTATCATATTTCCACACAATGAAATATTATTTAGTCATAAAAAGAAAGGAAAAATTGACACCTGCTACAACACGAATGAACCTTGAAAATATTAATGCTGTGAAAAAAGCCAGGCGCAAAAAGAAAAATATTGTACGAGTCCACTTTTATGAAATATCTAGACTAGGCAAATTCATAGAGACGGAAAGTAAACTCGAGGTTACCAGGAGGTCTGGAGAGGGGGAAATGGAGAGTTATTACTTAAATGGAACAGAGCTTCTGTTGGAGGTGATTTAAAGTTTTGAAAATACATACTGGTGATTATACAACATTGTGAATGTAGTTAATGCCGCTGAATTATACACTTAAAAATGGCTTAAATGGCAAATTTTGTTATCTTTTCCACCATTTAAAAAAATAATGTAATATACCAAAACCTCACTGAATTTTACACTTAGGTGGGTGAATTGTATAGTATGTGATTTGTCCCTCAATATAATGGTTTTTAAAATTTTACAGAGCTAAGAATGGACCACCCTTCTAAAAAAGTTACATTGCCAGCGCTCTTCATGGCAGTGTGTGGAAATACACAATTATTGTTGATTCTATGTCAAACAGTTGATTTAGAAGAGATGGACACTGAACATATTTGAGGAATTCTTTAATTGACTTTGCTTATACTTTGAAATTATAATGCACAAGAATACTACATGACAAAAATCCATACTTAAGTCACTCTTTGAAGAGTATAAATAAAAATTCCAGATAGTAAGAAAACATTGTCATCTAATACATGGCATTTTTTCTCCTTTAGTGGGCACATAATGGCACATCTCACAATCAGGGTGGTTTTGGCTTTGAGATGAGACTTGGTGAAAAAGATGAAGAAATGGAGATGTGGAGTTTTAATCTCCAAACAATTACGCATACGCCACCCATGGCACCATATACATGTGCCTTTGTGCACAGGCGTGGGCCCTTTTCCTAAGCTTCCTGGGAAATCAAACATAAATTTTCCTTCCAATAAAGTAATTTCTGGAAGTAATAAAATCACTGAGAAGACTACGGAAGAATAAATGAGCACCGCTTTGCCAATTCAATGTGTTTGCTTTTGCAAGAACTAAAATAAATGCACTGCTTGCATGTACAGGCATGACAAAGCAGAAATCTGATCTGGATATAATGTCTATTACATATCTGAATCCATGACTCAGAGTATTTTAAATATACATATGGAAACTAGAGTCTTTTCATAACCAGGCTTCAAGTAAGAAACTCATGCCAAGAAGGGACAAACAAACATCTTTAAAAAGCTTCACAGATTTAAATCTTCCATTGAAATCACAAAACTATTTTATCAGAGCATTGGGATATAATCCTGGAAATGCAGCAACGCTGAGTTTAAAATCCCAGGAACATCTTCTGGTTTTGATGATGGTGAAAACTCCCTGTATTGTCGACACAGAGAATTTTAAAAAGGAAGTTGATATATTAAAGGAAGAGAACTATTGAGATTTCTCATTACATATGAAAAGAAATTTGCAGTGCATGTATCTCTGGACACATAACTTTTCAGCGAGAAGAAAAACATCCTGAAATTTAAAAATTTTACAGTAACTTACGAATCAGTTTGGTTCATTAGAGAAAGAACATACGCTCATCACAGAACTCAGAGCGAATCAGCAAAGCACCCGTAACCTCACCCCTAGCTATAACCCCTGCTGCTGCTTCACACAAAACCTTCCGTCTGTCAGAGTGCAGCGCGGACCTATGCGCCCAATTCTGAGCCCAGCTCCCAAGGTTAAATCCTGCCTCTTCCACGTACGAGCCACGTGACCACGCACAATCCAGTCAATAGCTCTATGCCTTACCTGCCAAATGGGAATAATAATACTAGCAGCTACTTCATCAAATTATTAAATACAATTATCCTACCCATAGTTTTGCTACCTGCCCTTTTCACTTAATAGGATGTGTGAACAGTTCCCATGTCATTAAATATCCTTATGTTACAATGTCAAGGGTCACAATGTATTCCATTACAAAGCTGATCCTTCTCACCAGGCATTGAAAATGTTCCCAATTTTTGGCTATTACAACAGGATATTTATACAACAAGACTAGGAGTGCTTGGAACGTGTCCTAAATTCCCATGGCAGCGACGCACAGGCCAGGCTCTTCGGCTAGGAGCCAGCGGCTGTGCTTCCTGGCAGCCTGAGCTCCCTCGGTTTTCACCTTGTCTCAAGTTTGGGGCCCAGCCTTCTAGCCATTCTAGGAGTTCCCACAGCCTTGCAATCAATTCTTACGGTTCGGTTAGCCCCAGTCAGTTTCTGCTGCTTGAAACGCAAACACTTTACTGATATACAAGATACCATTCTCTTCCGCAGTATTCCAGTACACACGCACAAATGATACACAACCAACCAACCTCACAACTGGCCATGTCCCAGGAAGCAGTCAGTAAAATTAGACAGTTGCAGTGCAAAGCACAAAGGTCCACAGACTGAAAAACATTTTGATTCCAGTAAAAAATCTGCTATGGAAGTCTTCATGCACTTACAAGGCTGGGATGCCACAGTTAAACTAATGCAAAATTACAGAGAATGTATCCTCTACAGAAAGACTAATCTAGTCTTTCTCAAAAGAAAAAAATCAAATTGCACATTATACCCAAATACTTTTATTACTATTGCTGCTACTGTCAATTACCAATATTTATATACCACTCTAGATATGCCAGGTGCTATTGTGAATACTTTACCTATTAGTAGCCATTTAATCCCTGCGATAACCTCTAAGTAGGTACAATTATTTTCCCCATGTTACATGTGAGGAAACCGAGGCACCAGAGATTGAGTAACTTGCCCAAGGTCACACAGCTATTCAGGATTTGATCCTGGACAATCCAGCTTCAGGATCTGTGTTCTTAACCACCACTTGTACAACCTGACTTTTCTGCCTTCTAATGACAGGTTTTTTTAATTCTGACAATACATGACATTTTATTATTAGGTGTCAGAGTTGGTACATAAATGGCAAGAAGGTATTTACCATATAGACTCCAATAAATGCCTCATCTATTACAGCTTCTCCCACTAAGACGGCCGCTAGTGCACAGGAGTCACTGTTCCCTTGTCCACGAACGCCAAGCGCTGATCTATTACTAAGCCCTCACTCAAGCTATTGTTTTCCATTATGCAAGATGCCCTCCCAACCCATCACCCATCCTCCTATTTCCACCCAATAACACAATGCCTATCTACACAAACCTTCCTCAAGGCCATCCAGAGGGAATGAAATCCACCTGCCCCCATTTCCTGTGATTCTGTTCACCTCCAGGAGATCAGGTATTGCAATCAGCTAGTTTTCCTCCCCATCTCTCCCTGCCCAATGTCAGACTCTAGAAGGCAGGGGCTATTCCTGATAAATTCCCTTCTTCTATTCAGCGTCCTCCACTATACACAAAAAACTGATTGCGAGAAGTAGTCACTCAATTGGTGGCTACAGGGTGTAAGGAGATCAGGCAATGAAGGCTTCTCTATCGAGATGACTATCCCAAGGAAGGACACTGGAAAATATCAAAGGATTTAGGAAAATTTAGCCTATCATTAAGCTACTCTCAGCCCCTGTAAATCTCAAAACCTATCATTAAGAGACACTATCATTTGTGGAACTTTAACATTTATCTCAATATGTCCTTTTATGGTCTGAATGTGCAACACTGTGGGAAATGAAGGAAATTTTTTAGAAAACTATTTAAAATATTTTGTAAATACTGGGAACACAAGGTCACATGACCACACGGAACTGGCTAGCCTCTGGCTGCCACTGGAGTGAGCAGTGAGTGTAAGCGCCGCAGGGAAATCAGATAGGCGCCCAGCTCTCACTTTAAGAATCCCCACTCCCTGCTCGATTTCTCTTCGGCCTTTGGGTTAGTTTTCCCCCAGTGAGTTATGGATTAAATCAAAGCTAAAAAGCTCTGCGTTTTTTGTGTTACCTGTTAACAGTGAAAATGAAATATTCCCTTTTCATTTTTTCAATATTGGATCAGTATATTATTTCCATTTGGTTAATAATTATAACTACATTTAGATTTCTTCCTATCATTTTCCATGTTTACTTATCCAATATTTTATTGTTCACCTCAACAGCTAACTTACTGGCATTTATCCATACCTGACCCAGAAAATATGTAACAAGTATCCAAAAAGTGTGAAAAGGAGGGGAAATTTGCCCACGTGAGAACACTTTCTAATTCATTCTTTAAAAAAAAAATTATGCATAACAGGCATTTCCAAACTCACTTAAAAGTTTAAGAAAATCCTGTGGAAGTCTGGGAAAGACACAAACAGAGCGGACTTAATCACATCACAATGAAACTCACACCCCCCTGCTCAGGACCTAAAGAACATTTGGCTATTGTTGTGTGCAGTCTTAACAACTGGTCCATACCAGGCATTCCCTGTTACGCCCTTGCACTCAAGACTTTCAATTTTAAAAAGATTAATAGGCTCTCTCTATTGCAGATGATTAGGAATGATCCCGAAAAGAACCAGTCCCTTAATAAAGAATAACAACACTTAGGATAAAAAAAAACTCTTCAGAGATCACCTGTGTCTAGATGCACAAACATACATCCTACAAAAGCATGTATATTTAAGACCCTGTATATGTCATGTCATGCCCACATTATCTATATATGCCTTCAGTCATGGGCCCTTTTGTTAATCGCAACCCCAGACTTTATTTAACCTCTTTCTTTATGACTTCGTCCCATGGCGACCTATGACTCAGCTAAACATCTGAGAGGTTAAGTTTTAGAATTTCTAAGAAGATAACTATACCAGAGAAGATGCCTTGAACATGAGTCAGATAGGTAAGTTTTGTATCAAGTGACCATATCAACCAAGGCACTTTTTGACAAAGAGAGGGTAATATTATGAATCATGCCAGGACAACAGGTTTAAAACAGAACTGTCCCGGGCAGAAGCAGAAAATATGATCATTCTGGAATCTGCCCACCAGATAAAACTATTTTTTCCAGTTCCCAGAGATATTTCTACTCTCCTATAGATGCCAAAACATGCAATAAGTCACCTCTTCTTAGGCATGCTATTTGATAACGGCAGAATAACAGAAACTAGGGGGAGAAAAGGAAGATAAGATATGGCTAAGGCTTGAAATACTTTATTAAAATGTTATTCGTCCAATAAGCTACTATAGGAACTGAGAGTATTGCTTATCCACAATGTGAAAAGGACACAGTATCACTGTCTTTTAGAGGGACAGCATTTTCCAGAGCCATTTTTTCAATTCAGTCACTAAAGACACAACTACAAGCTTAAAGCGATATGCACACCTTGAACCAAGGGAGAGGTTAGTAAGGGCCATGGGTGGGACTCGGAATCTACCAGATTAACAAATCTGTGATGTGACCATACTGCAGAAGAGATTGATTTCTCCCCATGTGCTATTAAGAAGTTGAAAATCAGTCTGTACATTTGGAACTAAGATCTTAAGGGAATATGATGACTTCTTACGTGCAATCATTTTTACCCAGATTCTCTCCTCCCCAAGCCCACTCTTCTATACTCTACGCATGGTGCTGGGCCCAGACCTCCAGACACTGCATTTCTCAGACCCCAAGCTGGCTGGCTCCCTGTTCACTTCTGTCAAGAACTCCTAGAGAGAGGCTAAAAGATGAGAGGAGAGAAAAAGAGCCTTCCTTTTTGTTTTCCTATTTCTGTCAGCATCACTCCAGCAGCAGCTGATTTCCAGTTGTAGAAATTTATCCACAGATATGCTTGCAGATGTGCAAAATGACACATATTCAAGGATATTTACTGCAGCACCGTGTGTAAAAGCACAACACTGCTGACACCCTACATGTCCAAAGAGGGCCAGCTGACTTAATACAAACCAGGCAGTACTGGAGGAAGAAAATAACAAAAAAAAGGGCCTAAGACATACAGAACACAAATATCCAAATAGTAGACATCTTTATCAGCAAATACACAAATGTGTGTTAAAACTCTTCAAATAAAAGACAGAGAAGAACAGAACAGATAACAAAACAGGATCCAACTCTATGCTGTCTACAAGAGACTCATTTTAGATCCAAATATACAAATAGGTTGAAAGTGAAAGGATAGAAAGAAAAATTCCACACTAACAGTAACCAAAGACAGCTGGGTGGTTATATTAGTATCAGACAAAACAGACTTTAAGACAAGAAACTGTCACAACAGACAAAGAAAGACCTTATTATAATGATACAAGAGTCAGTCCAGCAAGAAGCTCTAACTATTAGAAATATACATGCACTCAACAAGGGAGCCCCAAATATATGAAGGAAAAAGTGACAGGATTGAAAGGAGAACTTTTCTACAGTAAGAGTTAGAGGCATAAACACTTCACTTTCAATAACGGATAGAACCAGACAGAAGGTCAACAAGGAAACAGAAGACCTGACACTATGAACCAACTAGACTTAACAGACACATAGAGGGCATTCCACCCAACAGCAGCGGCAAACACTTCTTCTCAAGTGCATGTGGAACATTCTCCAGGGCAGACCATCTATTAGGCCATAAAACAAGCCTCAATAAACATTAAAAGGCTGAAATCAAGTATCTTCTCCAACCAGAGTGGAATGAAAATGGAAATCAGTAACAGAGGGCAATCTGGAACTCACAAACATGTTGAAATTAAACAACACGCTTAAAAGATCTGTGAGTCAAGAAAAAAGTATAAGGTAAGTTAGAAAATACTTTGAAGTGAATGAAAATGAAAATACAACATATCAAAACATATGAGATGCAGAAAGAGCCGTGCAAAGAGAGAAACTTAGAGCTGGAAATGCCTATGTTGAAAAAGGAGTTTCTCAACTAACCTAACGTTCCATCAAAAGCAACTAAAAAAGGAAGAGCAAATTAAACACAAAGCAGGCAGGAGGAAAGAATAAAGATTACAGCAGAGATAAGTGAAATAGAGAAAACAGAATCAACAAAACCGAAAGTTGGTTCTTTGAAAAGATCGACAAATTCAACAAACCTTTGGCTATGCTAACCAAGAAGAAAAGAGAGAACTCAAATCACTGAAATAAGGAATCAAAGTGAGGTGGTCCCTACCAATTCTACAGAAATAGAAAGGGTTATAAGAGAATACTATGAACAAATGTATGCCAACAGATTAGATAACCTAAACGAAATGGACAAATTCTTAAGAACACATAAACCACCAAAAATGACTCAAAAGAAACAGCAAATCTCCATAGACCTATATAACAAGTTTGACTGATTCAGTAATCGAAAAACTTCCAAAAAAGAAAAGCTCTGGTACCAGATGGTGTCACCAGTGAGTTCTACCGAACTTACAGAAAAATCAACACCAGCCTTCATAAATTCTTCCAACAATAGTGGAGGACGGAATACTTCCTAATCATTTGATGAGGCCAGTACCACCCTGATACCAAAGAAAAAGACACCACAGACAAGTATCTCTTCCGAATACAGATGCAGATATGCAAATAATTCTCAATGAAATACCAACAAATTGAATACAGCAAAGTACTAAAGGAGTACACACCGTGACTACATGGGTTTTACCCCAGAAATGCAAGGATGGTTCGGCAACCAACGATCATTCAATGTAATATATCATATTAATAAAATAAAGGGGAAAAAACATGGTATCACCTGAGTTGATGCAGCAAAAGCATTTGACGAATTCCAATACTATTCCATGATTAAAGACAAACACCCATCAAACTAAGGGCAGAAGGGAACTGGATAAAGGGCACCTATGAAACACTCACAGCTCAGAGCATACTTAGTGATGAAAGGCGGAACGGTTTTCCACTAAAAACAGGAATAAGACTAGAACGTCTGCTCTTGCCAGATAAAAGGCATCCAGGTTGGAAAGGAAGAAGTACACTATCTCTAATCACAAATGGCATAATCTTATGTAAAGAAAACCCTAACCAATCCACATATAAACTATTAGGGCTGATAAACAAGTTTTGAAAACTTACGGAACACACGATCAACATGCTAAAATCAGTTGTATGAACTAGCAATGAGAAATCCAAAAGAAATGGTCCACAAGTAGATGATTCCATTTTATGAACTACCCACAATGGGCAAATGCAGGGGGACAGAAAGCAGGTTAGGCGTGGCCAGGGCGAGGGCTGGGGGACGGGAGAGTGACTGCTTACCAGGCCCTGGGCTTCTTTCTGTGTGTGATGAGAGTGCTCCAGAATTAGATCATGGTGACGGTCGAACGACCCTGAGAAAGTGCTAAAAGCCACTCAATTAAACACAGTGAATTCTACCTTAAAAATAAATAAATAAATAAAGCTGCCTATTGATGTGGGAAACTCTCCAAAACAGATCAGTGAGTGAAAAAAGCAAGATACAGAACTGCATATAGTATGTTCCCCCTTGAAAAGGGAGGAGGGGAGGGGAGAAGAAAACCCTGTAAGGCATTTTTATTTAGCATGTCTGCTCAAAAACAGAGGAAATTGTTACCAGTGGACACTCCCTGGGGAAGAGGACGTGAGGACGAGAGGCAGGTGGGAGACTTCCTTTTCAAAAGCAGCCATCTGAACAATTTACATGTTGCACCGTGTATATATTACCTTTCTTCCAAAATACAACTTAACCATTTTAAAACAGGAAATATCTAAATAAAGGGGTGGCTATACAATGAAATATGCTCAGAAGGTTGGTGGTCCCTGCTGGGGGGATGCACTAGGAATGAGATCTTATGTGTATCATCCAACAATGACAGATATTAGAGTGCTTTTTAAGAACATACTTACTCATTTTTCAAATATAAGATTATATAACCAGTGTGATGCTTATATAACAGAGATGGAAAGGCTGTCTGAGGATGCGACAATGGGCCTGTCCAACCATGAACACTAGCCGGCGACTCCCCGGGGGCAGGAAAACCTGGCCTCCTGCCTCCTTCCACCTGGGAACTCTCCAGTCTGGGGCCTTTGAGCACTGACAGGTGAGGGGGTTCCGACAGGTGAGGGGGCTCTCATATTGAAAGGAGCCTTAAAACACTTGTTCTGTGACTCAAGGAAAGCAAGGTAGAGCGTGTAGAACAGCCATGAAGGGTCAACGGCCCATTTTCAACTCTTCCTTTCGACTCTGAAGATCTTCCGGGTGTATCGCTACCCTAAAAATTAGATGTATTGGTTTAGTCATGCCCTGTGAGTTTCCGAGTAATTTACAGGTGTCAGGCAAAAAAGGAGTCCTGTCATTATCCACCACTACCTACAACCTGCAGTGTAACCCAAACGAAGTGCTGGCTTTACCCACACTCCCTCATGCTGGGCGCTGTTGTCCATTTCTGTCAAGATTCCCATCAAATCTTGAAATTCATTTCCGAAGCTGTAGTGATTCTGGTGGCCCCGATGGCAGAGCCTTACGAACAAAGCATCTGGGAGTGACAGCCAGTCCCTCCTGGCCGGTTGTCTTTTTTTCTAGAGCAGAAAGAAACAAACCGGGAAGCCCAGCGCAGCGGTACTTGGTGCAGTCTGTGACTTCGTTTAAGGAAGCACCCTATGAAATCTCCAAAAAGAACCCTAATTGAGACTCAAGTCTTTCACCCGCCTCTTCCACCAGGGAGCTCACATGCACAGCAGTGTCGCGGGGGAAACAACTTTAAGATACAGATCAACGTGTCATCATTGAGGGAAGCGAGGCTGACACTTCAGGCCAAAGAAATCTTCTTCTTAATTCCCAATAAAGGAGTAGTGACTATAAAAACTTAGGGACAGCAACAGTGAAATGAGGGGGCAGGTTTTCTTTATAAGATTTCTAAAGAGGGCAAGGAACTACCCTTATCTACTAAGATGGCTGTAATGATATAGCCCAACGTCAGGTATGGAAATCAATATACTGTCTACAAAGAGTTCCCTGAGTCAGACAGGAAGGAAAATCCATCTACTTACTTACCAGTACCTCCCTAACACCTCGCCCTTCCCAAAGTGTCAGTTTAGACCTTGGACTCCGAGATGTTCGGAGTCACAACAAAAACCCTGGTGCGACTTGAGGTTAATAATTGCCAGGGATATAACGCACTTTTCTCTGCACTTTTTTAAACCTCGAAGAGTAAGACCGATCCATTTGAAAGCTAATCTTACCCAATGTTCCATGGCCAAAATAAAATGTAAATATTACATATAATTTTTGAATTAACATCGAACAGCCTATCCTACTTCATACTCCAAAATGGTTCTATTTTGCAAGCCCTGTGTGTGGACAGATTTCAGCGGATAACTGTGAGAGAGAAAACGAGAGTGAGATTCTTCTCTGCTCTTGCAGACTTCCATCCTCCTCTGCTCCCCAGCCCCAGCCCGCCGGGCAACAGTCCCAGATTCTTCTGAAGCCGAGTTGGGAAGTCAAGCCCGGCCTTGATAAACACTCAGCCCAGGAAATGCTTTGGACCGGAGACCACTTCCCAAACTTCACTTGTCCTGTCCCAAGAGGTCTCCTTTCAAACTTGGTACAATAGGCGGTTGGGCAGTTTCATATTTTCACGAAAACCTCCTGGAACATTGCTGAGAGAGAAAATCACAGCAGTCTGGAAACGAGCCAGACGGTGGAGGAAGAACCGCATCCAGGACACGCTCCTCAAACGTCAGGGGAAACCACGGGTCCACGAGCTCCCGCCAGTGGGAAGGGGTGGCGGGGCCACGAGCAGCCCCACCAGCAGAACCACCGAGCAGCGTCTCCTTCCCGGAGCCCCCTGGGGAGATGCCTGATGCTGTCAGGCGGCAGTAAAGACGACTAGGAGGGCCTGGGTTTAAGCATTTGGGGAAATGTCAATGTCATTGTCCCTGCACTCCTGAAAAGTCTGACTCTATCACCCTGACATCAACCGGACATTTTTTCTTAACATGATCATAATGTCACATCATTTCATTCGTGCCTTTTGGACAACCACTGGTGTTGTGTTTGGGTACTACTCAAAATGTCTCCAAGACTCAACAATTATTTATACTAGCAAATTCTCGCCTAAATTCGGTTCACGAGTTCAAAGGCTGATTAAGTGGAACCACGAAATACTCTGTCTCAGAGTGACAGCCAGCTTCATGACACTAAATAGAATGCAACGTTCTTTCACAAGAGAGAGGGTGGGGATGAGACCCGGGGCCCAAGGCCCAAACCAAATAGAAAAACAGCACAGAGTTAGATTAAACCAAGAGTTTTCAAACGTTTGGAAGTCATCAAAGTTTTACTTTATTTTTTAGTGGAACCACAATTCCAGAGTAACATTTCAGTAATACATATGCAGTGAATAATAACAAGGCAGAGTTTATTCTGATTTTTAGTAAAGAAGCAACAGGAGTATAGGCCAACTAGAAAGTAGCAATACAAAATAATAGGTTGGTAAGGCGGGTGGGAAATTTGGCAGAATATTCCCTTTCCTGTTCACATTACCCACCTGTGTCACATTAACACCAGTGCCATTTCCCCTCCATACACAGCCCCTGAAATGATGGCTTTCTCGGAAGGTTGACTGCACAAGAGAGCACCTAATGGAAGACTTTAATTTGGAGAAAAGAGATCAAAGAACTAGATCTGGAAACAATGTTTACACCAATTTATAAAGTAAGAAAACAATCACTTAACAAAACACTTAGCTTCAGTCTACTTAGATACTCAGTGAAGCCCAGGCCAGCTAGCGTCCCTCTGCTGGGCAGCACCTGGCTGCCCACCCACTTCATGCGTTCCTTGCAAGGACCTCATGACGTAGGTATTGCCTGAGGCATCAAGACGACATGTGTGACTGCCCAAGGCCACCGGTATGTCGTGGAACTGGGACCGCTGACTCCTCGGCATTCCGCTGTCTCCCAAGTGGGGCCGTGAGTAGAGATGCCTACGTTTATGGAGAGGAGGAAATACGGTAACTCCTGAAAAGTGCCCAGCATGATGTCTGCCTGGCAAGTGGTAAAAGCTTTAATAATTGGCAACTATCTGCATTATTCTTGTCTAAAGTCACCCAGCTCCTCAGCAGCAAAGCTGGAACTGAAAGCAGACCAGGTGTACCCCAAAACCCATACGCTAGTCATAGAGGTCACCCTAGATTTCCACAATATGGGGTTTGAATACCTGACCTAGTTCCCCCCCCAAAAAAACAAGGGGCAAAGGGTCACGCCAAAGAATTCCATTCCATCACTGAAGCATTAAAGCTAGCACTTGGCACCCTCTCATTCTAGAACATTTTTGGAGAGACTCCAAACTTCGGGTGTGAAGGTCGTGCAGCTCAGCATAAGTGATCCGGGCCAGGGTGAAGGGAAGGGAAACAGGACAGGACCTCCCATGGGATCTGCCTCCCTACCCCAAGCAATTCCCCCCTGTGCACTCTCCATTCGACCTACTCTGCTCACAGAAGGATTTTAAACAGTACCTGACTGTAAATGCAAACAGCTCAGTGTCAACTAAAAAAAACAAAAAAGTCACTACACAAACACCAACTTACCATCAAGACCGGAGGACCCAGCCGGGCTCCAGTTAGAACTTCTAAGGTTATGAGAAAGCATGTGGCAATAAACCAGCAAGATACCAGAGCGCATGGGAGGAAGGGCTAACTCAACAGCCCCTGAATGCCCTCTGCAATTCATCAGGATGTCCAGCATCACTCAGGACTGGAGATACTTAACTTGCTTCACACACAAAACACTTCTTATCTCCTCTACTGGAATGGTTTTCAAGGGCCAAATAGGGAATCTGATACTGACTTTGTAACGATGCACAGAGAGGGTGAACAGTAAATGTTTCCTTCCTTGTCTCTATCCAGGAGCACATAGTAGTTCTTCAATAAAACTTTGTTAAAAAAAACTTTACACACCATTTGGTCTAAATTTTGCCTCAATAAAGGATTCCTTGCAAAGCACCTTGGAGAGGCTACCAATCAACATTTGCATAAACACACAAGGGAGCCTCCTTTATTCCCTCATTAGACAGTTCTCAGTGTTAACAGGATCCTTTCCAAGTAAGAGCAGGATGCAGCCCAAGTAATTCTCCAAGCACTTAGGCTGCGTACCCCTTCCAGCACTTTCCACTGCTAGGAAGTGGCAAAGGCAGGATTGGAACCCAGGCCCCCAGCGTGGCTGCTCTTAGCCACTACACTACTCCACTCCCTGGGCCCTATGCTGCCCTCTGGGCACGGAAGAGCCCCTTCTACACGCAGGCCTCTAAAATCAGAATTCATCACCTCACCTCCTTGTTGAATCTCTGCGAGACCTGGCTGCTGCCGCCGGGACCCCTCTGACCCACAGGCAGCTCTCTTTTCAGTCTGGCACTTTTTTGTTTAATTGTGCTTAATTGTTTGCAGTGAATGGCTCACTTCTCCATGCACTCTTCAGTTCCTGGGAGAGGCTACTATATTTTGCTACACTCCTCTCACCCTTAAGCATCATGCTCAAGAATGAGTGAGACTAGTATATATGGCTTTGGTGTTTTCCTCCTTTAGAAGTCATCTGCCTAGAAAATTAATATCAAGTTTGAATGCAAAAATTATTAACTATAATACTAAAAAATCTAGCCTCATTACAATAATAAAATGTTTATTTCTCCTTTATGTTTTTCAATAGATATATATTTCTTAAAAATAGGTATGCTACACTTGCGTAGTAACACACTGGGGTAAAATGCATTTCTCCAGTATTTATTTATTTAAAATAATTATTCTTTCAAACAAAAGAGAAATAGGCTCATAAATACAGAGAACTGGTGGTTGCCACTGCAGAGCGGGATGGGAGGACAGGTGAAATGGATGAAGGGGATAAAGAGGTACAAACTTCCAATTATAAAATAAAGAAATCAAAAACATTGGGAATAGAGCCAATAATACTGTAATAACTTTGGTTACAGAGAGTAACTATGCCTATCGTGGTGTGCTGAGCATTTCATACTGTATATAATTATTGGATCATTATGTTGTATACCTGAAACTAATATAATACTGTATACCAACAATACTTCAACTTAAAAAAAGAAAAAAAATTCTTTAGTTTGTTCTGTCAGATAATCTGAACTGGGTTCATTCAAAGGGTTACACATTTCTCAGCTGTTAAGTAGAAACAGGCTCCATCAGCCAGGGAGCGTTGATAAGCTGTAGAAACGAACTGGCATAACAAGACGTTTATTCCTTTACTATCACTGCGTACCCAACATAGGTTAGGGCTGGGGGCTCCACTGTGCAGGAAGGGGCCCTGTGCGCCACATAGACATTCAGGGACCCAGGCTGGTAGAGGCTGCTGCGCTCCGAAGCAGAGCTGGGGAATCCTACTGCTCCCGCCCTGAGTGAGGCGTGGGACACGAGCCAGAACTAGTCACCCGGTCCCACCTAACTGCAAGGCCACTGGGAAACAGCGAAGGGCACATGGACAGTCTCTGAGCAGTGATGCTTCTGCCACAAAGGCAGCTCTGGACGTATGAAAATGGAACAATCCCTGACCTGCGTTACGTGAAAAAGCAGGGTGCACAAGAAGGACAGCACAAAAAACCTCTGGAAGAATGCAGAGACACTAGTAACACTGTGGGAATAACGTCACTTCTTGAAAGGCAAGCTAGGTGACAAGGGACAGGGAAGAAGGGAGACTTATCTTTAATGGCTACCCTTTTCTATCATATGCATGCATTATCTATTTAAAAACTGAGATCATTTTTAGGCTGTGATGGACACACATCAAATTAATGAGTTGTTTGGTTCTTTCTGAATAAGTCCGATCTATGGTAATCAAGAAACGCCAAATCCTTGACTCACATTGCCTGAAATTGAACCCCTGACATAATCATACCCTCTTGCAAAGCCTTGCTGAGAGAGCTTGGACTGGCTTCTGCCTATTCTAAATATAAACATCAGTATGCAGGTGATGAGGAAAAGCATTTAAGTTGATAAACTGTCTCCTTTTGGAAAGAACTGTCCTGTTATTTCAATTCAGGTGCCATTTGCTAAAATAAAGATGCCGGCTGAGCCCTACACAAAATGCGACAAACCAATCCCCCTGGGTTTCCAAAAAGCAAACACTGCTGTCCCAGTGTTAGATCGTGGAATGCACAGCCATGGAGTCCTTTACAAAATCATAATCAACACCCTCAAATAATTTTTAAATACTTCACATGTCAGATATGCCAGGGGACAGCCGCTGGGGCTTACGACAAGGCAAACCCAAGAGCGCACGTGCCCCCTCACGCAGTTGTTTGTCTTAAACAAAAGCAGACTCCCACAGACGTGCGGCCAATGCTGGACGCCATGAGGAGTGCAGGAAGTCACCAGTCAGGCCAAGTCACCAAAAGCACTTTCACAATTCATTTCGACTTTAATATCAAAAACAGACCTAATAAAAACAGGGTCATACTTCTCCATTCACGACACTCTAAATACCAGGCTCTAAGAGAAACAGCACTGTCAAGGCCACCCTATGGATTTTACTTCTAAGTTTAGGCTAAAGCATATTGCAGAGCAGCTTTTTATATCCCCAAGTCGGTACTTAACTAGCCTGTGACTATCTCTCAAGCTCTACAATGTACTGTCCACATTTAAGTTTCAGTGGAAAATCAACTGCCACAAATTGCATTCAAATATCGGTATTAGGCTTTCTAAACTGAACGTGTATCAAAGGCATTTTCCCAAGCAGGCTTTTTGCCAACTGCTTGTGCTATTCTAAGAGATTATGGGCATTGTCATTTAACCTGCCTTTAGCTTCCCAATAGGTTTATGCAACCAGTATTAATCATTGCCAAAAAATGTATCTCAAATCTCTCTAAATCGCTGAAGAAGGGCAAATAACCAAAGTTGCCACATCTAGTACGGGGCCTTCTGTAATCCATTATTAAACCTACATAATGAATGAGTGATTATTAAATTGCCAATACTGCAATACAAGAGACCTAATCCAATGTAAGTTCAGGACAAAAACAGAAATGAAAAGAAACTTGAGGTCACACTGTGTTATGTTTAAAACTAAGACAACTGGCACTTATTCGTGGGCACGCATACAATTTCCAGGACTTTGAAGTCAGAGGCAGCCACAGTACCATGTATCATTGACTCTAAGACACTGTTTTTCATTATTTTAATATCTCTGAAGTCAGCTAATGAATCATGTTTAATGTAATTACTGCTGTTTATTTTTTAGTGGTACATAAAACTATGGTGTGATTTTCAATCAATGGCATCTCAGATTCACTGTTAGTACCGGCCAACGTGTCCAGAACTCTTACTATGTACCAGACACTGCATGTGGGTTATTTCATTTAATACCCACAACATTCTAAAGTGGCTCCATTTATTTTCCCCATTTTTACTGCTTAGGAAACTGAGAGATGAGGTCACTTGTCTAAAGGCACAGGCTGGCTCCAGCCCAGCTCTTAACCACCCCACCTTGCTGACTCCACAGAGGAAAGGGCTGGAGTCTGAGACAGTCAACCATTCCCTGGAGCAGACTCGGCCAAGCATCTTAGAAGCACTTTGTTTAGGCCTACAATACGCAGCTCCAAATATCAGAAACAGGTTTAATCCAAAGTCTTTATTATAAGGGGATGGGGATTATCTATCTTACAAAAAATTATATTCTTGCATATGCTCTTTGCATAAAAACCCAATTTTTTTCCTATATATCCTGAATTCCATTTACAACTAACAGGTACTTTGCTTTCTTAAAATCACCATTATCTCTAGAGAAACGGTAGAAGAATGTATTCCTGTAATCTGTACCTGAATTTTGTTTACATCTTAGTATTGAAATAGGCATAAAACAACACTATACAACAATCCAGAAACTCTATAATGAAATGTGTTGGGTAAGCTCACCTAATAGGCGAAAATACACTTTTACAGAAACACATTTCTACAAAATACATTTGCTTAACCGCTACAAAGAAGGCATACCTCTGTTTCAGAGTTCACTGAATGGCAGCTTTCCTGTCCTTACACTCAGCAGACACAAAGCTGGCATTACAATTTCGTTTAGCTGATATGTCTAGTTATTTGTTCCCTGCCTTCCTAGCATCCATTTTCTTACTCCCTCCAATGCCCCTGTTCTGTATGTTAGGCCGAACTAACACCATTACTAGATCCCGAGACGGATGCCACTTGGACCGGAAAGCAGGGTGGGCCGAAGCACCCCGGCCCCCAGGCATCTCCCGAATACTCGGTAGGTCTCCTCAGCCTGAAAATGGGAAACAGCATTCAAGAAGCAACCGCAGAGCATCCCGTGGCCAGGAGGCAAATTACTGGTGTCCCTCCACACCACTCAGCTATTCCCAAAGGCCCCAAAGGGAGAGGCTAAGGAGAAGGCCAGGAAACCCAAGGCTACCAAGATGGGTCAAGTTCTAGACTTAATCAAGCCGCTGGAATTGCCCAGAAGCAGACTAGACTTTGGGGGTGTCACATGGTCAAAGAAACCCCAACACTGGCTGAAACAGCCTGAGATAGCTCAGTCCCCAGGTTCCCTCACACACAGAGTGGCCAAGAGAAGCAGCCTACTGACAAACCCAACAGGGCCTCTGGGGAGGCCTCTCCGACGCCCAGCTCAAGATGTGGCCATGGAACCCAGTCAACAAGGAGGTCATAACTCTTTCAAGCAACAAGGGTCCATGAAGGCCACTGTGTGCCAAGCACCATGCAGTGGGAACACAGAAGTAAACAAGACAGCAAGACCCCTGGCTTCCCGGAACTTAAATACTATGAGCCGAGACAGAAAATAAAATTGATTGCATAGCTACAAACAAAACTATCGTGAAATGATGAGTGTGGTGAAGACGGTACAACAGGCTGCTGGGAGAGTAAGTGAGGGGGCTACTTCGATGGGATGGCCAGAGAAGGCCTTCCCAATGTGCAGACACCCACACAGAGACCTGAGTGACAGCCAGGGAAAAACTGAGGGAAGACCATTAGAGAATTTCCTTAAAAAAAAAAAAAAAAAAGGAATAATTCATGCAAAATCCCTAAAGCAGGGACAAACCTGTCACGTTTTAGGACTGGGTGGCTCTTGCCCGGGCTCTGGGCCGGAAGCCACTGGAGGACCTAAGGGAACAACACGATCTGGTTTGTGCTTTGGAGAGATTTTGAGATGGTGCACCCATCAGTGATTGCTGGGGGTCCCAGGGACTCGGGGGGATGGGTGGGTGTGGCCATAGATCGACAGCACTAATAAAGAGCCTGGTGGTGCCAGTGCGGTGGTGGTTACACATCTCAACACACACCTGCGTGCACACATACACATGCACATGTAACTGGTGAAATCTGAATGAGCCCTGTGCACGGTGCCAAGGTGGACTGTCAGTTTCCTGGTTTTGATATTGTAGCACAGTTATGCAAGATGTTAAAGGTGGGGGAGGCTGAGGGAAAGGCACACAGACCTCCCTGTACATTTCTGTGAAACTTCCTGTGAACCTACAGTTACTTCAAAATTAAAAGTCAAAAATATATTGCATATCTGAAAGTTGCTGAGAGTACAGATCTGTTAAGTTCTCATCACGAGAAAAAAAATGGTTTTGTAACTATATCAGGTGACAGATGGTACCTAGACTTACTGTGGCAATAGTTTCACAATGTATACAAGTATCAAATAATGCTATACACCTGAATTTAACATGTTGTATGTCAATTATGCCTCAATTAATCAATAAAGAGAAAAATAAAAGCATAACGAAATCATATTTAAACAAATTCTAAGACAATACTCATAATTTTTGGCCCAGACAATACAAGCCACTTTATTTGGGGCTCCAGGGAGAACAAATGTGTTTACAGTAATAAACAAATAGATAAAACTCACATGGTGATTGCCTGAAATCACCTTATTTCTATTTGTACCAAAATTATTGAATTTAGGCCTGTATTAGTCCATATATGATTCTCGGTTAATATTACCTTTGCACATACCAAAATGAAATAAATAAATTAATAATAAATAAATAAATTACCTTTGTACAATACTATTTATTTAGAAGGAAAAGAAGTCTGAACATCCTAGAGATGTCTCAGGAAAGGAAACCTGGTATGAAGACAAAATGTTATATAAATAATAAATTACAAACCATTCACAGAAGCAAGTTAAGGTTTTAACTAACATTCTTTTACCTTATTCTTATATTACATCCGAATACAGACCTAGATTTTTTTATATGAACAGATCTGCTGGTGACTGGGGAAGGCCTCTTCAATCTGAGTTTTAACAAGCCCCCCGCCCCCTGGGGTGATTCTGATACACACCGGGTAGAGGATTCATTCTCACCAGGATAGTATTACTTGGTGCGAAAACTGTTTCTTGGGAGAGGAAAAAAAAAAACCTTAACTGTTACAATGCTGACACCAAAGCTCTACCCTACCTAAAAAAAGAAAAATTAAAAATAAAAGATATCTCAGGCTGCCATTTAAGGGATGGGCTGGAGAAAAGCAAGAGCAGGGGCAGAACCATGAAGTGATACCACGCCACATGCTCCAACAGGGTTAAAATGAAAGACACGAACACCAAGGCTGACAGACGCGGAGCAAGTGGAACTTGCATGCATTGCTGGTGGGAAGGTAAACTGGTACAACCACTTTGGAAAAGCGCTCGGCAGTTTTGTTGAAGCCGAATATATGTCTGCTCTGTGACCCAGCAATTCCATTCCGAAGCATATACCCAACAGAAACGCACGTGTGCACGCGTCAAAAGACACACACGAACGTTCACAGCAGCATTGGACATAACGGCCAAAACTAGAAACTACCCAACTGCCCATCAACTGGTAAAGAGATAAATCATGGTATATTCACACAATGGAATACTGTGCCACGAAAAGATGATATAGAGTGACACACATGGATGAATCTCACAAACACACTGGACAGAGCAGTCACAAAAGAACGCACACTATGTGAGTCCACTGACATGGAATTCAAAAACAGGCTGCTATAAGTCAGGACAGTGATTATTTGGGGTCGGAGGGGGTGGATGCTGGGAGGGAGCTTGTGGGGTATTCTGAGTACTAGTAATATTCTACCTCCTGATCTAGAGCAGGGTTTCTCCAGCGCTATTAACATTTTAGACCGTGTCATTCTTTGTCATAGGGGTCTCTTCTGTACATTGCAGGGTGTTATCTCTATCCACTAGACACCAGTAGGACTCACAACGCTGTTACAAAGAAAAATGTCTCCAAATATTGCTAAATATCCCTTGAGGGCAGGGAAAAAACTGCCCCCAGTTGAGAATCACTGAGCTAAGATACAGTTACATGGGAATGTTCGGTTTATAAATGTCAACAGACCACGCTGTCCTTTCCTATATGCATATACTTCAATACACAGAAGCAGGGAGACCCTTCAGGAGACTACTGCAGGCACCCCAGGGAGAGGTGACAGGGCCTAGGACCAGGCTGGCAAGGGGGGAGGAGATGCGAGAGCCGTGGAAAGACAGGACACGGTACACTATGAGGTAAGGGTGGACAAGTTCGAGAGGATGAGAAGGGAATCAAGGAGGACACCCAGGTTTTGGGCCTGAGCAGCCAACTGGTTGACAGCGTCACTTCTGAAGCTCGGGCAGACTAGGGTCGGGGCATCTTGGGGAATGGCTGGGGGAGGGGGTGATAAAATCATGAGCTAGCCAGAGGCGACACATGTGCCGTCCCTGTACAAGAGCGGCTGTGCTGCGGACCATAAAGACAATGCATTTCCCTTCTCGACTCTTTCAAGTGGGAATCTTCAGTTTGGTCTCCTGCTCTCTCCCCACAGCCGCGCAGTTAGACTTGTCATTGGCCATCCCTGCATCATGAGACCACGACAAGCTCCACGTTACCCTGATAAAGACAACTGGCCGTCCTCGCCAGGGCTCCGGGGGCTGCGGCTAGAGACAGTGAACCCAGAGGCAAAGAGCAAGGGAAGTCGCAAACCAGCAGAGACCCAACAGCGGCAAATCCCTCTCCACCTCGGCTTTAGACGCAACCCAGCTGAGGGCTTTCATCATTAATCTTTTAACGTCTCTGAAATAGAGGAATAACGTACTGTAACTGCATGGCTTGGGTTGCAAGAAACATTTAAATAAAAAAGCAAGCCGCCGCTTGAAGTAGGATGGGGCGATAGACACTAAGACACATTCCAGATAAACAGAGGATACACTAGATGTGAGGAGCGCAATGAGTTTAGATCAGTTTGGGCAACTGGGTTGCTTTAACGAAGTGGAGGAAACTGGGGAGAGAAAGTTTTCTGGGGAGGGGACTCAAGAAGACTGCTTCTGACACGTCAAGCTTCAGGTGTCTGCAAGGCGTGTTTGGGGGAGAAGTGGAATGTCATGTTTCCAACCTTGGGTCATTAAAAGAAAAATTACCAAGCAATTTTTGACCAAAGAAAAAGGCTTGTCTGGTTTTGTGAGTATGGATCGCACGCACTGAAGTCTAGCAAGGGTCAGATCAATGTCCCATGAGCACGTGCAGGCCTTCTCCTGCACATGACTACTGATTACTGAATAGCACACAAGCTTATTGCAAGTGGAGTAAGTGTGCTTCTGAGTATTTTTGTATCTGCACATGAAATGATTATCCATTTAAGACAAGAGAAACTATCCTCTCCTGTAAAATGTGTTTAAAAAAAAAAAATTGCATGCTATTGTTTTTAACCTAGAAATAAAAAAACACATACAAAAATAAAACGCTTCTAGAGCTGGACTTGGCTGGTATCTTGGCTCAAGGGAGAAAATGCACAGGAGAACTCTTTGGAAACTGTGAAACACTGTACAGATAGACGGCCCTGCTATTACTGACACGTATGAACAGACATCGAGCAATTCTCAAATCTATAACCTGTAGGTCATATATATTCAGGACAACTAAGGATTTTTATCTCAAAGATCTAAGAGAACAAAAAGGCAATAAATTACATGTGGTTACAACTTTTTTCCTTTTATAGAGCAAGATGTTTCTCTTTTTCGGCACTGCTAAAATGAACAGGCCCTTAAAGAAGTTCAAAACAAACATGCTGATTAGAAATACTCAGGGGAAATACAAATTATTATTACTGGTTTAGGCAAGTTAGCGTTTTACCCCCACTTTAGGGATGAAGTAAACAGAGGTGAGCGATAACCCCAAATGACATTCCACATATAGTATATAAACCACCACTATTATGCAGAATCAAGAGCCCAGTCTTTCAAAGGACTCACTGAAGGAAGAAAGGCCAAGGAGGACCAGTCTTCTGAATCTGGAGAGAATCACTCAAGCGTACTCGAACGTCATGCTGAAACTTTTTTGTTTTGCGGGGCGGGGGAGGGGGCCTCAGTATCAGAATAAAGATATTGTCTGGGAAAATAAGTTTGTTCAGACCTAAAAAGTAGGCAAAGTATTTCACTCTCTCCAGAACCCAGAGATCTTCCTGGTGAAAATACACACAGATATGGGCATTAGGCCCTCAGACGCCATTTCAGCTCTTCAAAATGTATTTGACACAATTACTTTGAATTTTCAGACTCCCTACATTGGAAGACAATTACTTTGGGCAATTAATGTACTAGTTGCTCTACTACAAAGAGCAAGGACTATAGATTTTTTTTTGTTTTTAACATTTTTAATTGTTGAAAAGCAACCTCTGCTGGTGAGGGAGAAAGGGCAGTTGGGGAAAGATTAAACAGTACAAAAGGAATACAATGAAAAGAAGTCTCCGTCGCCTGGAACCTCAGGCCCGGGTCTTCCTCCACAGAGGAAATCACATCAGTACCTCCACTGTATCCTTGCTGTGATGTTCTAGACAAACACATCTATCAAGTTCCCCTTTTATTTTTGATTTATTACTCAAATAGGAAGAAGAGTATTCACTCTTCTGAATCATGTTTTCCCCCTATTCAATAATATAATTTGAAGAATGCTTCATATCAGAATATAAAGCACTCTTATCCTTTTAAACAGCTACACATCCCTGGGGCCGCACCATAATTTATTTAACTAGTTATCTATTGATGCATTTAGGTTGTTCTCAGTCTTTTATAATTTCAAACAATGCTCTAAATTGTCCATATAAGGCTTTACATAAATATATCCGTTAAGAAATTCCTAGAGGGAAAAGTACTAGATCAAAGGATACATATATTTATTATCAGACAGTACCAGACCATAAAGTGACGCAGCCTAGTAAAGGGGGATTTTTCTGAACCAACAGTGTAAAAGAGTTTCTGCTTTTCCACAACTTCGTCATCGTGACAGATTTTCAAACTGTTCTCTGCCAACCTGCTAGATGAAAAACTGTTTCGCCCTTAGTTTTAATTGGTATTTTGTTTAGCATGTAGGGCTGAGTATCTTTGTGTGTTTGAAATGATTCTTTTCTGTGAATTGTGCACATTCTTTGCCAAATAGGTTTTTGGCCTTTTTCTACTTGATTTTGAAAGACCTTTGTAGATTAAGGAAGTGAGAGTTCATTTTCATAGCGATTGCAAATTGTTTTTCCTTTGTCTTTGCATATGGATTTTCATCCCTTTTATTTTTCCGTGGAGATATTTTCTATCTTCAGTAAAGGTTTTTAATTGCTTGTAAATCATTTTCCGGTTGAATCTTATGGATTTTTAAAGATATAAAATGATATCATCTGCAAATAACTTTCTTTTCTGCTTTCTGATGATGACTCTCTCTTGTTAATAATAACTGTGACAGTGTACGGACCAGTATCGTTCCTGCCATTAGTGGGAATGCCTCCCAGGTTTTGTAATTAAAGATGATGCTTTTGCTTGTAACACTATTTCTCTCGGAACTTCCTGGATCCACAGAGAATTTAACAATTTGTTCTTGAGTATTATTCTTCTGTGTTTTTTAATAGGCTCTACAGATTTTCTTTGTGTCAAAGTACATGATTAACTTTAGCATTTACATCGTTATTTAGGACTAAGAAGTAACAAGAATCTAACTCTCTTTACACTGTTACTCTATAAATTATTCATAACTACTCATCAAAATATTTAATCCGTACCAAACCCTTGCGCCATATAAAAAGGCAGGTATTTCACAGTATAGACAGAAAAAAGGCCATGAAAAGATTAGAATTCCACCATCCCCTTTCTTCACTGTGACACTTTTGTGAGTTAGAAATAAAATTCGGACGCTCCGAGTACCAGCGTTTAAGCCACACGAAAGCAGCACAGCCTTTGGAGAATTTAGCGGATGCCCAACATACAAAGAAAGCAGGCTGCCATCTCCAACCCGCAGCTTCCCAACCTTCCCTCCCAGACTCCTGAAAGCAACCTCCAACTTAGACTCAGGAGCTTAAAACATCTGAAATGCATCACCCAGCAGCCAGCATAATAGGTTCCTGCTCGGTAATACATGATGCTGCCGACATTCCTCAGTCAATTAGAATTCCTTTCGGCTGCAATGGAGGTGAACACGGCTGGAATCAGAGGGGGGCGCATCACCAGACGCACCGACTGTACATTATTTAAGCTGCGTTTTAAAACAAAAGGTTGGGTTTTTTTTCCCCTTTAACCCAGAAATACGTTAACAACATTCCGCTTAAAGATCTAAATGGATTCAGTCAAATCGGTAGACGCAACAGTAATTCTAACATTTAAAAAAGTAGCTCTACCAGATCCACAGGGCTGGGAGCTTTGGTTTTCTCACCACAGCCTAGGGCTCCTTTGACCGGCATGGCCTTAGGGCCTGTGGTCAGCCAGGGTGAGCGCTGCGGACAAGCCAACTCGAGTTCTGGGCTTTCTCTTGATGAAATTCACTTACAAAACCAAAAGCAAACCAGTAATTTCATAAGTTATTCCGTGACAAAAATAAAACAGAATGACACATTTTTTATTCTCTGCTTGTAACGATTTAGTCTCCGACATTTTTGAAATTAATCAAACTTGATGCAAGTAAGAACTCCAAAAGTTAAGGCTTCTTAACCAGAAAATCAGAGCACCGAGGAGACACCAAGTTATTTCAGCCACTTCAGGTTTTTTGAACTTCCCTTTCGCTCCTAGCACTCCATAAAATACACAATTCAGCTATTTTAAGTTTTAACCAGGGCCCACAAACATGTTACAAAACAGCCAATTCTAGTTAAGGGGATCACTGAGCTGATGTTGAAATATTATGGGTCAGTCTTTCTCTGCTGTCTTTTTTTGTTTTTATTCATGAGGAAATAACTTCTTCACAAATGACTCAGTCCTCAGCACCTCCCCTTTCACCCAGTGTTCCACGCTAGAACCTGACAATGTGACCAAACAGAGAAAACTGGAATTTGTAGAAGGAAAAACCCCAAAGTCAGACACCACATTCAGGGCTGCAAAAATAGACGTTTTCAACTTCGACACGTAATTAGACTTGAAGTCAAAAATTCTAGCTTGATTTCCTCACAACTACTGTAAAAACACAGATAGAAATAAAATATATGAAATATTTCTGTCCCAAGTCAGGTGGGTCAAGATGATTTAAAAAATGGATTGAGGGAAAAAGAAATTGTTCTTAAGAAATGTGATCAAATCACAGAATCGGTAATAGAACCTGCATTTGGCAGAATGGGATTCCTTTGAAAGCATAATTACAGTTTAAGTTTTGCAGGAGTATTTGATTTAATCCACCCCACACCCTTAGCTAAGTCAGCCTCAAAGAAGTGCCGGGGCTGTACTTTCATAGACTTAGGCCGACAACTCAGGTTGTAGCGAGTGCCCAGCAGCTGAGAACTACTCCATCTTATCCCAGGTACCGTGGTTAAAACCAAAGTGTTGCCTGCCTTACAGAAATGAAGTCTTCACTAATATAAACTGCCAAGGGCAAAACGTACCAGCTTTCTAAAACTTTCTTTAGGGCAACTGAACTATTTTGAATGAATTAGGTCACCTAACTGTTATTGATCAATTAAAGTTATTAACAGCTCTGACCACAACTATTTCTCTCCCAACTGCTTCATCTGGACACCAAAACACAAGTCTGCCGTACACCACATGTGCTATCGCTTTAAAAATAGCCTCCATTTCCACATGCTATCAAGGAAGGTCTCTGTCTGCCTCTCAGAAATAGAAGTTTTCTCTCTTCACAATGCTTAGTCACGCTCCAAAAGGTTAAAAAACACGAGGTTTGAAAGTATTTCAAGGGATAAAAGCACAAAAAAGTTCAGGCATTTGCTATTTCAACTAACTGGTTAATGTCAGAATAAAATTCAGTTTGCTTGAAGAGCACTATAGAACTCTTAGAGCTCAAAATTCCATTCTTATACCCAAAGTGGCTTAAACAACATATCTGGGATTCATTTGTGTACCACGTAAGAACAAAGGTTTTGCGAATCCTGCTTGAATTTAAAATGTTTTGTCAGCGAACTCCAAAATGTCTGCAAGACAATGCTATTTAACAAAGATCACTTGATTTTGTACATATTACGCCCAAACCTACTGAAACCATTTAAAAAAGTATTTTCCTGTTAAAATATCACAAAGACATTCACTAAAGTTATATTCTTTTAAAGATAAAAGACTCAAACACTCTTCTACTGCTTAGGCAGGTTTCCATAGTTCAACACACTACCCAAAAGTTTTCAAAAACAAACTAGGCTCCAGAGGAAGCCAAAAAAATCATAAATGTAATCAATGCACTAAATACTTGGCATAAACCAAACACGTGTGCTGTGTTTTAACACAAATTTATGAATATCAGGATTGAGACTTCACAGAAGACATAAGCACCCTACAATACTTTGTAATAATAAGTAACCAAATTCATACATTCTCTGTGAAGGAGAATCAAACAATGTTATAATGGAGTTGAAATACAATTGTGGACCCCCAAGTCTTAAATGCTCTGTTATTACTCCAATGTCTTCATCCGCTTCACTCAATTATGCTCTGTGTGATATTTACAGACAAGTTAGAACATCGCTCATTAAAAAAAAAAATTTTTTTTTCCAAATATCACCCATGGAAATAAACTCCGAAACCTGTAACAAAAGTATACAACTTTTGAAAGATGGCTATCCAACTTGCCAGAAGTGAAGAGATTTCAAAACCCCTGACAACCTTAAAGATGAGGCCAAAACGTAAGCTCTCTTCAACAAAATACCTAGTTCCAAAGTTTCCACTTAAATTCTCATTCAACAGCAGGCTGGCATCTGGTGTCTCGGCAATCTCCGCTAAACTCTCAATCCCTTGGCTGGGAGGACCATGCTCAGACCATCCCAGATCACTAATAAAATCAACGGGGGAAAGGGAAAAGGTATTTTGGAAATGACACCCAGCACCTGAGCCTTCGATATCAAGTGCCACCCACAACTCTTTAAAGTCTCCCTGCGTCTATGGCATCTAAATTCCTGAATGCAAAAAGAATTTGGGAGGACAAACCGAGCCCTCCTTTTCGCAACCAAAAGGCCCAGAGCTGCCAGATAGGCTTGATTGATATATATACACATTTGACACAAATTTGGGAATAAAAAAACTCAAAAAAATCGGTTACTTCTGCTTTTCGGAAAACTGAAACCAATCTGATGTCAATTATAGATTACACTATAAATGAGAACCAAATTAAAGTTGTTAGTAATTAAAGTTTTACAAAGCATTACAAAGTTAAAATGGCTTTCGTGCAACCATAAAAATTACAATGTATATACTGTATCTACCTAATAAGAAATGTTTCCTACCGGCCCTGGAATAAAGGATTGTGTTTCTCCAGAAGCAAAGATCCTTGGGATACACCTGTTACTTTACAAAACCAGGGTCTGGGTTTGGGTCCTAATTATTATCTGATCTAATCATATTATGTCATAACCTAATCTGACATCTTTATACAAAAGAAATTATAACCTTTTTCTTGAAGCAAAAAAATGGATCACGCAACTATGGACTTTCAATGGAAATTTCTGTCTGAAAACAATCACCGATTATTGTTTCCACGCATTTTACCGATGATGTAGGGGGCTATGCCATCTGCCATAAAGGGTCCAAAATGCTCATTCTCTCTTTGAAAGGATCAGACCAGACAGACTCTGACTTTGGAGTCCTCACCAGGCGGGCTGATGAAGAGAAAATATCCCTGTCAGGGGTTAGCCTAAACTTTTTATTTCCTTTCCAGAGCTGGAAATATTTGAGTCTGAAAAATTCACCAGCAGAACCGTATCTGCAACACTAGAATGCGGCCTCAAGTATGGATGCAAACTGGGAGAGCAGGCGACAGCACCGCAGCTCTGAGAGAAGAAGGGGCAGGAAAGGGTGCAGACGGCCCCCAACCTCTGGGACCGCCAGACAGGGGCCCCTGCAGCAGACAGCTCGTATCTACACACATCCACGCACGCCACCACGTCACAAGCCCGGAGCAGAGCTTCGCGCTCACCCTTGAAGGTGGCACTACAGAGCCACCTAGGAGACACGGACATTTCATTGAGGACTAAACGACGGTGAAGCAAGGATCCTGCGTTAGTGAAGCAGCCAAAGCCTCCAGTGTGTGGGGAGAGGCGTAGGGCTGCGCTTGATCGGGACTCGAGCATGGAGGTGGGGGGCGTGTGATGGAGGGCAAGGCAGGGAAGAATTGAAGCAGCACAGTCAAGAGTATACAGTGGCCTGGCCTGACAAAGGAAGCGGACTAGACTCCAGCGGTCCGGCCCACAGGGGAAGTGAAGAGAACAGGACCGGGAGAAGCCACAAGATAGGACTGAGGAATTCGAGACTGAAGGAAAGGGTGGAGGCGAAACAGGGGAGGGGGCGGGGCTGGGCGATAAGCGGGGGCGGGACCAGGCAGCAAGAGAGGGCGGGGCTTGTGGGAGGGGGGGCGGAGCCGGCCGAGAGAAGCGGGGGGCAAGTGGGAGAGGGGAGAGTGGGGAAGGTAGGAGGGCGGATGGGGGAAGGGGTGAGAAGTCCGGGAGGGCTGGCGGGAGAAGCGAGGGGGCAGGACGGGGAGAGACTGGGAAGCGGGAGAAGGTTAGGACGGAGGGTGGTGAGAAGCCCGGGGCGGGGCCCGGGGGGAAGGCGGGGGGGGAGGTGAGGGGACCGGGAACCGAGGGGGCTGGAGGGAGAAGCGGGCGGGCGGGGGATCGGCCAGCAGGGGGGAAGCGAGGGGCAAGAGGGTGAGGAGGGAGACGGCGGGGCCAGGAGGGGAGCGAGGGCCTGGCCGGGGGTAGACCCTCGGGGCAGTACTGGGGGCGAGCCTGGAAGCCGCGGGCGGCGGGGGCGAGCGGCGAGGGGGCGGGGCCGGGGCGGCGAGGGGGCGGGGCCGGAGGGAGCAGCGAGGGGCACTGGCCGCGGGGTGACGAGGTCCTGGGACAACGGCGGCCGTGGGGGAGGGCCCCCTCGCAGGGCGCTCTGCGGGAAATCCCGGGGCCGCGGGGGCGCCGGGGCGGCGTGGGCCTCTTGCCGGCCGTACCTGTCAGACGGATCTTGATGCTGGAGCCGTTCCTGCGCGTCCCGGGGTTCGACATCTCCCGCCAACGATCGGGAAACCGAGGATCCAGCGCCGCCGCCGCCGCCCCCCGGCCCGGCCCGGCCCGGCCCCGCCGCCGCCGCCTCAAGGTTACGGCTCCGGGCTGGGCGCCGGGGTCCGAGCCGGGGCACAAACTCCGCGGCCCAGGCGTCCGGGCGGCGGGAGGATGGGCGAGCCGGGAAATCGGCGCTCGGCCCGGCGCCCCAACACTCGCTCGCTACTAGCCGAGCCCAGTCCGGAGCCGCCGCCAACACCGCCGCCGCCACCGCCGCCACCACCACTACCACCGCCACCACCACCACCACCACCTCTGAGCCGGACGCCCGCCGCCCTCGCTGCTTCCGCCGCCACCGCCTCCCGGAGCCGCGCGCGCTCCCGCCGCCTTGCCGGCCCGGCCCTGCGCGCCCCGGGCCTGCGCCCCCGCGCCTGCGTGCGTGCGCGCGCTCGCGGGTTACGGAGGGGCGGGGCGGGGCTCACGGCTACGTCGCCCGCCCGCTTCTCTAGCGAGGGGTGTGGAACCGGCCCTTCCCGCGTCCTCGGGCTCGCGGGCTGCAGGTCGGGTTGGGGGCTCGGCGGGACCCGGGGCCGCTTGCGCGTCGTCGCCCTCGGTCTTCGCTACGTTCTCCGACGGAACCGATTTGCAGTGCCGACGTTGAGGTTCCGAGAACGTAATCGATTTTCCAGGTCTCATTCAAACCTCCTGGCAGCTATTGAAGGTGCTACATGAAACCGTGGCCGTTCACTCCACCAAGCCCCTTGCACAAACAGGCATGTGGTACCTTTTTTTTGTATTAATAGAGTTTTGGTGATTCACTTTGAACAGAAGGACTTCTCAAAAAGGCAAAGTCCCCTAGGAGTGCGCTGCAACTAGTGCGCTGTAGTGACCCGGAACAAAGTTGTGATAAATCGCAGGAAGTGCCATATATGGACAAGGTAACGAAGCGAGAGAGGAATAAAATTGAGAGGTAGATGTTTGCTTATGCAATCTGAATACAATTTAACCGAACTGGCCGCTTTACGGCCTGTGTTTCCCCGCCTTCTGCTAACACGTTCCCTCTCCCAGGGTTGCAGGGTAGAACTGAAAACTCGCTGTGCTTTCTCCAGGAAACAAACGCTTCTCTTTGTTAGCCTGTTACAGAGATGAAACATTGTGTTAATGTAAGAGGAAAAAGCTGAGTTTGTTTCTCTAACGTGTTTTTGACCAACCACCTAATTCTGTAAATGCCTTTATTTGGTTTGTGTCCTAAGGAAGCCAGTCTCTGAGCCACTGAAGCCGTTTCCTGCAGTCAGGAGTCTTCCCTGGGCTCATAGTCTCCAGAATAGAGGCTTCTCCCTACAGCCTCTGACGTGCCCACCCAGCTCAGGCTGAGCCCAGTTCAAAAGCAGAGTCTCTCCTGGGCTGGATTCAAGGCTGCCTCTTGGAGATTCAGTCAGTCCAATAAAAGGACAGGCCTAGATCATTCCTATGGCCCCTTCCAGCTCAGACTTTCAATGATTGAAGTCAACTATCCAAGAATACAAGCTGTTTACAGAGCACTAGATCCAGAATCCTGCTCTCCATTGTCACAGTCACTGGGTTTGAATAAATCCAGTTAGTCTCTGACAACCCAAGCAACCCCCATTCTTCCTTCAGCCCGATCAGTATCTTCCCTACCTCTTTATTCCCATAATCAAGAAATCTCTCCTCTCTAAACCAACAAACACCTTTCTGCTTACCTGAGTGAAGGCCTCTCTTTTGATGCCCAGCTGTTCGACTGAAAAACCTTTCACTTCCTAACTTCATTGTTTTCTTGCCTTCCTAGATGTCTGGGCCTTGCTTTTTTGTTTGTTTCCTCAACACCTGAGTGGGGAGGTCACTTCTGGAGGTTACTGAATGGCGTTTTGTTTACTCATTAACAAGTAATTGCTGTTGTCATTTAACTAAATATACCTAACGGTTTCTTTCAACACAGCTTGCACAAGGAAGGCCTTCCTAAATGGAAGTTAATGGTTTATTCATCAGCCAGTGACCATACTATGTGGCCAGGGACAAGGAACACAAATAAATCCTGGCTACAGCATTTTAGAGGCTCAGTTGACTGGATGAAACAGACATGAGCAACCGACAGTGGTCCAATGAGGGAGCTGCGTGCAGAGATCTAGCACATGCACATAGGTAACAGGACACTTCTGCCTAGGAGGAGAGAAATGGGAGAATCACAGACCTTGATCTAGGGTTTAAAGGCAATGTTCAAATCTGTTGGGCAAAGAGGCGGGGAAGGGTGTCTTTGACAAGGAACAGCTTCTGCAAAAGCAGAAAAATGAATATATATTCCAGCACAGTCTTCGGTGTGCAGTTACCTAACTGCCATGTCTTCTTCCATCCTTACACCGAACTCCATTAAAAGCTGATAGACAGTAAGATATTTGCCCACTTAATCATCAGCCACAATGTTGTGCTTAGTCTGTGAGCCAGCCCTTATAATTAACTTGAGGTGGATCCTCTCATTATGTATCAAATTTGTCAAAAATACCATCTTCCAAAGATGTTTGGAACAAGCAGACGGGAAATGTCAAACAATTCTGCTGAGACAGAGATGAAATTGGGTGAGTTTCTTTATCCTCTTTGCAGTGACTTCAGAAAGAGCAGTTTTGACCCTGCTTTCTATGTAGATTTGGCAGCTGATTTTATTTCTCCCAAATGTATAACTCTCCTGTGAACATTTTCCAGTAGAAAAAAAATGTCTCTTTGGATCTGACTGCAGTAGTTGTTAACCTGTTTTTGAGTCCCAAGCCTCCTGGGAGAATCTGATGGATACAATGGACCCTTTCCCCTGAAAAATTCAGATTTTTCTGAATGCAGTGTACAAATACCAGATTTTTCATCCAATTTCAGTAGGTTCATGATCTCCTACAACCAATTTTTTGTGGATCCTGTAAATTTCCAGAGCCCCTAGATTAAGAACATCTAATCCAAAGGACATAATCAAGCATATGACATTGGGAACATTCCACATTCCATATGTGTATATTGAGAAGTCAACACAAAAGCCCCTTTCTTGAAGGCAGTGGACATGGAGAAGATGCCAGCTATGCCCTACACAGACCCACATTCTACCCTGATTCCACCACATTACTAGCTGGTGCCAGAGCAGGCTAATTAAAGTCTCTCGGCCTCACTTTGCTCATCTGTAAAATGGAGATAATCGTGCCTCTCATGCAAAGATACCATGAGGTTTAAATTAAAAGTAGATTTAGTGGCCTATTATAACAGGTACTCAGTAAGTGGTAATTGTTATTAGTACAAATGAAGTGTGTTTGCTAATACTCTTTGCCCCCAAACCTACTAGTGCTGTTACCCTCAGGAAACCTGGGGTATTGTGTAGAGGCTCCCTGGTGGCAGTGGAAGGCTGCAACAAATACCTCCTGACAGAATATTACTGCACTTTAGCTGCTGTCTCTCGAGCCAGTGGCTAGATTAGACTCGTTTTTAAGACTAGATCTTGTCTAGATCTAGAATCTAGGCTTCCTTTGTTTTTCACCTAAAATCAAGTTTTTAAAACAATGGGGTGTACAAAATAGTGATTAATCGGCGCACTTATTTATCCTTTTATGTGCAGAAGCCTTTTAAGGATCTTCATCTAAATTATGCCTTAATATTAGCACTATGTAAGTCTTACAATATTATCATCACGTTGGGTTTATTCATTGCTCTTTTTAATTGAAATTTCCATTGGGATAATTGTAGATTCACATGCAGTTTTAAGAAATAATCCAGAGTGAACCTTTGTGCCCTTTGCCCAGTTTCCCCCAATGGTAACATTTTGCAAAACTGTAATATCATAACCAAGATACTGACACTGATAAAACCCAACAGAAGTCAGATTTTCCCAGTTTTACTTGGACCAGTTTGTGTGTGCGTGCATGCGTGTTTATTAAGTTCTATACAGTTCTGATACCCATGTGGGTTCAAGTGTCCACCACCACAGTCAAAATACCAGGTGGTCCCAATACCACACCCACCCTCCTCATCCGCATGTTGCCCTTTTAAACCCATACTTTTGCCCCAACCCCTGGCAACCACTAATCTGTCTTCCATTTCTAAAATGTCACATCCATGGATCATACAGAATGTAATCTTTGGGGATGGATTTTTCTCATTGGGCATGGTTCCCTGGAGAGTCATCCGAGCTGTTACCTGGAACATTCACTCACTCCTTTTTATTGGTGAGTAGTATTCCACGGTACTCTGTTTAGCCATTTGCCCTTTGAAAGACACCTGGTCTAATGCCAGCTTTTGGCTGTTACAAATAAACGGCTGTCAACATGAGTGGACAGGCAGTTGGGTGAACCTAAGTTTTCATCTCTCTGGCACAAGTGCCCTAGAATACAATTGCTGAATCATATGGAAATTACATGTTCAATTTTAAAAGAAACTGCTAAACTGTTCCCCGGAGTGGCTGTAGCATTTTGCTTCTCTACCAGTCATGTTTCTCAGCATCCTTGCCAGCATTTGCTGGTGTCACTGTTTTTCCTTGTAGCCATCCTGATAGGTGTAGAGTCATGTTTTATGGCTGTGGAATTATCTGAGACAGAGATTATTTCTTCAGAGATACGCAGCCAAGTACTTAGGGACAATTCTAGAAAAATCATTCTTGTCTTCCTTTAAAGATCTTAGGGGAACCCCACTGTCTCTGTTCAGATAGAGCTAAGGTCATGAGTGAAAATGAGAACTTGATTGAACTAATATTATTCATTTAAAAATGCATCACTGCGTTTTACACACAGTGTCAGGTCAAACATCTCTGCTGCGATCGGGCGAGGCTCTAACCACGCCCTGATTGTGCAAAAATAGAAGTAAGTGCAGATGAAAGTGACAGTTCCCCTAGTATCAAGAAAGGGGTGGGAGCTGTACCTCGTTATTTAAAGGCATTAATATAAACAAATTAACTTAATTTGGGGTTCTGCTTGTGAGAGAGGGATGCTATATAATTACTAGCTTCTATTCTTGCGTAGTGAATGTGGTAAAAATTTTCAAGGATAGTTATTTCAAATCCAGGTTCAGCCCTTTTTTGGGACCTGTCAGCACTGTGGTGTGCTGAAAGCTACACTTTGTCCATCTGTCCATTTCCCTAGCCTGTATCAATCTTCCATCCCCCTAGGGCCTCCCTGGATGAATGGGGTTTAGCCCAAAGAAGAATTTTAAGACTTCCATTTTTTCTTCCCTGGAACCGTATTTTAGAAAGCAGTTTGCCATCTGTATGCACCAATTTATAATATTAGTTCACTTTTCCTCTTTACTGTACTGTAGAATATTAGGTGAGCATTTATTAAGAACCTTCAATGTACCAGGCAATGTGCTAATAAACAAGGAATATTTTTTTGTTAGTAAAAAAACATTTTTATTGTGCAATATGACGCACTTAGAGAAAAGCGACGCTCCTGTGCGGTCACTAGGTGAGTAAACAGAACGTTGCCAGGCCCCAGAAGACACCTGCCTTCACCCCTTATGATCGCAATCTCTCCCAGCCTCTTCCCCAGGTAGAGGACTTGTAATCGCCAGACTTGTAATCATTCCTTGCTTTATTCATAGTTTCGTCAATTGAGTATGAATCCCTAGGCATAGTTTTATTTTGACTGTTTTTGAGATTGCTGCAAGTGGAACCATACAGTCTGTGCGATTTTCCATCTGTTTTTTTTGGTTTGGGTTTTTTTTTTCCCTCAACATTGTTTTTGAGACTTGTCCATATTATTGTGTTGTGGCTATAGTTCATTTAGTTTTATTGTTTGTGTAGTATTTTATTGTATGACAATACTTCAATTTGTTTATCCATTCATAGACATTTGAATGTTCCAACTTGGGGCTAACATAAACATTATGTTAAATTGCATTTTGACTCATATGAACATTATATACAATTGCATTTTTGAATTAATAATAGGGTATTACCTTGGCTATTTAGAATCCCTTTAGCAAAGTGTATATTCAAAGTTGGGGTTTTTTTGTCATGGCATTTTTCTTTCTTACTGATTTATATGCATTCTTTGGGATATGAGCTCTCTTTCGCTTTATTTTTTCCAATATTATTGTGGCAAAATACACATAGCATAAAGTTTATCATCTTAGCCACTTGTTAAGTACAAAGTCAGTGGCATTAAATGCATTCATAACATTGTGCTACATCCCCATCATCCATCTCCGGAACTCATTTTGTGAAACCGAAACTCTGTCTCCCATTAAATACTCATTTCCCAGTCCACCCCTCCTTCCGGCCCCTGGCACCCACCATTCTACCTTCTGCCTCTGTGAATCTGACTACTGTAGGTACTTCGTGTAAGTGGAATCGTACAGTATTCATCTTTTTGTGACTAGCCTAGTTCATGTAACATAATGTGCTCCAGGTTCATCCATGTTGTTGCATGTATCAGAACTTCCTTCATTTTTAAGGCTGAGTAATATTCCATTGTATAGATAGACCGCTTTGCTGATTATCAGTTTATCTGTAGATGGACCCTTGGGTTGCTTCCATGGTACAGCTGTTGAGAACAATGCTGCTGTGAACATGGGTGTACAAATGTCTCTTTGAGAACCTCCTTTAAATTCTTTTGGGTAAGTACCCAGACATGGAACTGCAGGATCGTATGGTAATTGCATTTTTAATTTTTGAGGAACCGTCGTACTGTTTTCCATAGCAGCTGCACCATTTTGCATTCCCAGGAGCAGTGCACAAGGGTTTCAGTTTCTCCACATCCTCGCCAGCACTTGGTATCTTCTGTTTTTTTGATAGTAGCCATCCTAGTGGGTGTGAAGTGGTGTCTCATTGCGGTTTTGGTTCGCACTTCCTCGATCACTAATGACTTTTAGCATCTTTTCATGTGCTTATTGTCCATTTGTATGCTTTTTTGGAGAAATGTCTATCCAAGTCTTTTTCCCATTTTTTAAATGGATTGTATCCTTTTTTAGGCATTTTAAAAGGTCAGTAGGGTATGCTCCTTGCACTTTATGACTCACACCTAGCAGTGGAGACCATCACATAAGCAAATCATTAAAACAATGCATAAATGAGGTAGAAAAGCCACACTGAACTTCCCTTTCTTGCGGACACCAATATGCTCGTGGTGTCCATGGACGAAGGGAAGGACTGAGCATGTCACCTGGGTGCGTGTGGAAGGCCACCTGCTTTCTGAGCATTTTTGCCATGTATCTTAAGCAGCAAGTTTCTAAAGAGGTTCAAAAATTAGCAGTGCTTGAGGGGCATCACCAATTTAAAGTTTATACTCAGGATATACGGTTGGTAACTTTATTTCTCATAAGGCAGCCCCCAGCCTTTGCCTTTCAGAAGGCTTGGCACAGCTTTCTCAAGAAGACACGTCTATTTCTGCTGTGAGTTTTCATCTTAGGTTGTCCCTTGGAGGTATAATCAATGTAGACGTTGCAGTTGGCTCAGAAAGCAAGTCTGTGATGTCTTCACTGAGCACAGGATGGGGCTGCCATGCCTGTCTTTAATAGGCCAGCGTCCTTGGAATCAAATGGGAAAAGTTTTATTTTCACTAAGGGAAGTACTAGCTGCAAAGAGAGGTTTTATGGATTATGGATGGATTCTCAACTCATTTGTCTAATGGAAATAAAGAGAATGTTCGTTTTTATCCCAAATAAACCATATTGCACCTGAATGGGATATAATAATTGACTGGTCTTAGGGGAATGCTTCCCTTGGAAAAAGGGTGGAGTTAACTATCACTAGAGATGTTTTCCTGGACTTTGTGGAGCTGAAGCATCTGAAGCATCCTTCCCCTTAAGCAGTTTGCCCTCCCTGAATGCAGTCCTTTGCAGAATGAGTCCTATATAAACAGGAGGGAAAAGGGGCTGCAGGGGATTGGTACCCACAATGCATGACTTAGGAAAGCCATGATCCTGCCAGTTGCCTGGACTCTGGCATTTGGGCGGCACTAGGTTGCTTCACCAAACAGCTATTTCTCTTATTGCGAAGAATTGGAATGAAAGTTCTAAGGAAGGAGTTGCGGCCTTGACTCTAGGTACTCAGATTAGAAAATTCCTGAGTTTTGACAAAAGAGTACGTACAGTTAGGAAGCCGGATCTATGGGGTAAAGAGAAAGCCCACGTCTACAGGAGAGCAGGGTAATTAGGGTGGGTATACTCCTTAGAAACCCTGCAACAGAAGTCCTGCAAGAATCGCTGTCAAGCTTCCTGGGGATTCTGATTTCTTGATTACCCAAATGTTACTTTCCCCACCCTTCCTCAAAACTAGAGACATGCCACCCACTTTAAAAATCATCAATTTATCTCCCTCAAAATGCAAAGAGAACATGCCACCCACTTTAGAAATCATCAATTTCCCTCCGTCAAAATGCATAGAGAACTAAAATCCCAAGGCAAATACATAGCAGGATCAACCCCGGAGCAATTAATATCCTGCAATCTCCACGTTAGGGATATGACATGGGGCAGACCTGACGGTGGGCTTCACTACTCTTGCTTGCTGGCTGTGTGCTTGTGGCTAATTGCCTTCAATCGCTGAGCTTTAATTTCTTCATCTACTTAATAGATATACTACCAACATCATACTATTACTATAAGCATTACTGGCATGGAAGATGACATCTGTGAAAATACTTTGTGTCATATCAGTGATTGTTCTTAACCTATGGGTATTTGTGTCTAAACCAGCAAGCTTCCAGAGAGGGACTTTGGTTCCCTTTTTTTTTTCATTATTTTTTTTTATTAAGGTATTATTGATATACACTCTTATGAAGGTTTCACATGAAAAAACAATGTGGTTACTACATTTACCCATATTATTACCAAGTCCCCACCCATACCCCAATGCAGTCACTCTCCTTGGGTGTAGTAAGATGCCACAGATGCACTATTTGCCTTCTCTGTGCTACACTGTTTTCCCTGTGACCCCCCACACCATGTGTGCTAAACATAATACCCCTCAATCCCCTTCTCCCACCCTCCCAACCGCTTCCCCTTTGGTAACCACTAGTTCCTTCTTGGAGTCTCTGAGTCTGCTGCTATTTTGTTCCTTCAGTTTTGCTTTGTTGTTATACTCCACAAATGAGGGAAATCATTTGGCACTTGTCTTTCTCCAACTGGCTTATTTCACTGAGCTTAATATCCTCCAGCTCCATCCATGTTGTTGCAAATGGTAGAATTTGTTTCTTTCTTATGGCTGAATAGTATTCCATTGTGTATATGTACCACCTCTTCTTTATCCATTCATCTACTGATGGACACTTAGGTTCCTTCCATATCTTGGCTATTGTAAAAAGTGCTGCAATAAACATAGGGGTGCATATGTCTTTTTGAATCTGAGAAGTTGTATTCTTTGGGTAAATTCCAAGGATTGAGATTCCCGGGTCAAATGGTTTCTATTTTTAGTTTTTTGAGGAACCTCCATATTGCTTTCCACAATGGTTGAATTAGCTTATATTCCCACCAGCAGTGTAGGAGGGTTCCCCTTTCTCCGCATCCTCTCCAGCATTTGTTGTTCTTAGTCTTTTGGATGCTGGCCATCTTTACTGGTGTGAGGTGATATCTCACTGTGGTTTTAATTTGCATTTCCCTGATGATTAGTGATGTGGAGCATCTTTTCATGTGTCTGTTGGCCATCTGAATTTCTTCTTTGGAGAACTGTCTCTTCATATCCTCAGCCCATTTTTTAATTGGGTTATTTGCTTTTTGGGTGTTGAGGCATGTAACTTCTTTATATATTTTGGATGTTAACCCCTTGTCAGATATGTCATTTACAAATATATTCTCCCATACTGAAGGATGCCTTTTTATTCTGTTGATGGTGTCCTTTGCTGTACAGAAAGTTTTTAGTTTGATGTAGTCCCGTGAGTTCATTTTTGCTTTTGTTTCCCTTGCTCGAGGAGATGCATTCAGGAAGAAGTTGCTCATGCTTATATTTGAGGAGATTTTTGCCTATGTTGTCTTCTAAGAGTTTTATGGTTTCATGATTTACATTCAGGTCCTTGATCCATTTCGAGTTTACTTTTGTGTATGGGGTTAAACAATAATCCAGTTTCATTCTCTTGCATGTAGCTGTCCAGTTTTGCCAACACCAGCTGTTGAAGAGGCTGTCATTTCCCCATTGTATATCCATGACTCCTTTATCATATATTAATTGACCATATATGATTGGGTTTATACTTGGGCTCTCTAGTCTGTCCCATTGGTCTATGGGTCTGTTCTTGTGCCAGTACCAAATTGTCTTGAATACTGTGGCTTTGTAGTAGAGCTTGAAGTTGGGGAGCATAATCCCCCCAGCTTTATTCTTCCTTCTCAGGATTGCTTTGGCTATTCGGGTTTGTGGTTCCATATGAATTTTAGAACGATTTTCTCTAGTTTGTTAAAGAATGCTATTGGTATTTTGATAGGGATTGCATTGAATCTGTAGATTGCTTTAGGCAGGATGGCCATTTTGAAAATATTAATTCTTCCTATCCATGATTACGGGATGTGTTTCCATTTATTGGTATCTTCTTTAATTTCTCTCATTAGTGTCTTGCAGTTTTCAGAGTATAAGTCTTTCACTTCCTTGGTTAGGTTTATTCCTAGGTATTTTATTCTTTTTGATGCAACTGTGAATGGAATTGTTTTCCATTGTTAGTGTATAGGAATGCCACAGATTTCTGTGTATTAATTTTGTATCCTGCAACTTTACTGAATTGAGATATTAGAGCTAATAGTTTTGGAGTGGATTCTTTAGGGTTTTTTATGTACAATATCATGTCATATGCAAACAGGGACAGTTTGACTTCTTCCTTGCCAATCTGGATGCCTTTTATTTCTTTGTGTTGTCTGATTGCCGTGGCTAGGACCTCCAGTACTATGTTGAATAAAAGTGGGGAGAGTGGGCATCCTCGTCTTGTTCCCAATCTTAAATGAAAAGCTTTCAGCTTCTCGCTGTTAAGTTTGATGTTGGCTGTGGGTTTGTCATGTATGGCCTTTATTATGTTGAGGTACTTGCCCTCTGTACCCATTTTGTTGAGGGTTTTTATCATGAATGGATGTTGAATTTTGTCGAGTGCTTTTTCAGCATCTATGGAGATGATGGTGTGGTTTTTGTCCTTCTTTTTGTTGATGTGGTGGATGATGTTGATGGATACCATCCTTGTATCCCTGGAATAAATCCTACTTGATCATGATGGATGATCTTTTTGATGTCTTTTTTAATTTGGTTTGCTAATATTTTGTTGAGTATTTTTGCATATATGTTCATCAGGGATATTGGTCTGTAATTTTCTTTTTTTGTGGTGTCTTTGCCTGGTTTTGGTATTAGAGTGATGGTTCCCTTTATATATTTACTCAGTGGAATGTGAAAGTAGTGGCCAGAACTTTATAAATAATAAAAGTTCCCACAGTTGTTAAATGTTATGATTCCTCCCTCTGCCCCCTCCTCTGCAAAAAAAAAAAAAATACTTCAAAGGTTTTCTAAACGATCACATTTCTCAAAGACAAGCAAATCAGGCATATGGAATATTTTCCCATTTATGATTCACCGAAACTGAGTGAAAGGGTGTTTACTTTGGAGGAGACCAGCTCACACACTGAAAGGCCTTTTATTACTGGTAACTCCCAAGTCATTTATCACACTTTCATTGTATGTAGTTCTGCTTCAGGAATTTAGGACTCAAACCCATATTCATGCACTATGCCATGAGATTACACAATTCTAATGTCTCTGAGGTTCTCTATTTTTAATTATTACTAAAAAACTACCAATGACACAACGGGGATACCACCCTGTTCTATCTCCCAGACAGGTTAGCGGTTTGCTAAAGTCTCCCACAGTTTTTTTTTTCTATACATATACTACCAGATGAATAAAAATCTTACAAATAATGTTGCAGTTCTTGATTTCACCAATTTAAGATGTCACCCTTTGGCTTCCTATTGTAAAGAATGAGGAGCTAGGTAGCTAACACTTCCCTCCTCCTGACTCTGTTTCTGTAGTTACTACCTTACAGCCCTTGTATTTGCCCTTTCAAATAATTTTTTTGAGTCTGTGTTTGCTCTTCTATCAGTCCGTAGCTCCTGACCCCCTCCACCTGAGATGAAGATATTGGTGCCCCCACCTTCATCTTTTGTCAGTTGAACTTTGCCAATGTCAAGGATGACGCCGCCAATGTCAAGGATGACGGCGTTCACATCCTCGTTTGCACGCAGAGCTGACTTCCCTGCTTTGTTGATCCCTGAGTGACTGTTTCAGAATCAAGATCAAAATCACACCACATTTTGGGTTACTGTTTGACCACAATTTTTCCCCTGTTGTTTCTAATTGCCTTACTTTCTTCTTATTGATGGGAGAAACAGACTAATGTTTTTCTTTAATATGTCCTTACCATCATCTGGCTTCTTAGTCATCTATTACTTAGGTCTATTCCATTCCTCTTGTTGAAACATTCTACCTGGAGTTCTCTGGCTTTCTGATCTAATATGGAACAGTTTTCCAGCTTCACTATACAACTCTTTTCCTAGGATTGTTTACACTGGCCTTCTGGGTTGGTTCCACCATTTCTTGTATCTTTTTTTTTTTTTTTTTTTTTGGTGGGAGTTAGCAGGGGCCGGAAGGTACTTGGAAGGTAACCCTTCTGAGTCTCTATCTGAAAATATGATTACACCTTATATTGCTATAGAATCCTCAGCTCTAAATAATCTTCCCTCAGAACTTTGAAGGCATTGTTCATTATCTTCTAGCATTCAGTGTCCCCAGAGAGAAATATGATGTGGATCTGATTCTTTCTTTTTTAGGTAACTTTTTTCCTCTTTAGAAATTTTTAGAATCTTCTGATTATTCTTGTTATTCTGAAATTTCGCAACATTGGATGTAGGTATTGACTTTTTTCTCACTTACTCTGTTTGGCATTCAGTGAGTCCTTCAGCCTAGAGATTCCTTCACTTTTGGTAATTTTTTTTAAATGATTTCCTTGATAACATTTTCCCTGTGAATTAACATTTAAATTCTTTTGGAACTCCGGGTCATCTGAACATGCTACTCAGATGGTAGACCTCCTGAATTGATCCTTTTACTTTTCTCCCAACTTTTCAATTTCTTTGTAACTTTCTGGGTCTATATTCTGAAAGATTTCCTTACCTTTATCTTCAGACCTTCTCTTGAAATTTTTTCCTGGCAGTCATTTGATTTCTGGGATTGTTCTGTTTCATAATGTCTTCTTGTTTTATGGTGACAGTAACTATCTTCTCAAATCTGTTGAAAACACAAATTAGAGAGGTAATTCCCCTAACTTCTCTGAATTACGTGTTTCTTCTGGGGGCTGCTGTTGCATTCGCCTGTGTTACTCTTTCACGTGACTGATTATGCTTAAGAGTGGGAACCTGGGTTAATTTTTCTGGGCAGTTGGTTCAGATTCCTTGTATACATACATCTGTGTGTCCTCATTAGGGTCCCATGAAAAGATTGGTTGACTGGGCGTCCTATGGACATGATCAAAGGTGTCTGGACTGGCAGGTAAGAGGAAAGTCATTCTGATTCGTGCTCTTCGTAAGTGACTTGTTCTTACCCTCTGGAAATCTGTAGGATCTTTTACCAGAGTTTTGAAATTTCACAATGATGTGTTTTGGCATAGGTTAATTTCACCCATTTTTCAGAGCCACTCGTTGAATCCTTTACATTTGGAAATGTTTTCTGCTTTGAGGAATGTTCTTGAATTATTATTTTTTAATAAGTTTCTTTCCTCTATGTTTTCATTTTCTACTTCTGGAATGCCTCTATTCAGGTTTTGGAATGCCAAGACTCCAAGTTTTATATACTCTCATCTTGTCTGTTTTTTAATTTCCATCATTTTCCTCTACTTTATGGGAGATTTCCTCAACTTCATTTTCCAGGTCTACAGCTGGCTGGTTCATTTCTACTACCGTGTTTTTAATTTCCAAGAATCCTTTTTGTTCATGTACTTCTAAAAATAGCACCCTATTTTTGCTTCGTGGAAGCAATATCTTCTCTTACCTCTCAAGCATGCTAGGATTTTGTTGTCGTTGTTTAATTTTGTCTTCCTTGCGTGGCTTTTCTTCCAAACCCTGGACAGCAGCATTTGTTTTTGTCTCTGTTATGTCAGAGGACTTCCTCAAACGTCTGGCAGGTCTTGGTCTTTTCACTTAAGAGTGGGGTACTAAAAAGCTGACCAGAAGCTCTGAGACCCTGGGGGTGATCTGGCTGCGTTGTTTCCTTATGGAACCCACAATGTCGGTATCTTTAGGTCTTTCCTCTTGGGATGGTCAGATTTCCCAGAGAAGGATCTTCTAATCTCCTGGATGGAGGATACACTCCTGGCTGACAGCACTCCATTTACCCGGTGGGGTGTGGGGATGAGGAGGGCCCTCCATTCCCTATGTCATTTATTTAATCCCACTTGCTGAATTCAGCATGATAAATCTCTTATCCTTGCCCAGTGTATTCTGGTGCAGACACCTATTTTATCCAATTGAAAAAGTAAAACTTCCAGTTTACTACCAGGGTGGGGAAAGAGATGATCAGTTTCATGGAATATGAAGATATACTGGCTTATTCTATTTTTTTGATTTTGGTATCATTGATATACAATTACATGAGCAACATTGTGGTTACTAGATTCCCCCCTTTATCAAATCCCCACCTGGCTTATTTTTTACTTCCAATGATGGAGAACTTCAAATATCCACAGGAAAAAGTAAATCAGAATAGTATAATAATGATCCCCCATGGACCCTTTACCAGCCCCACCAGCAGCAGCATGTTGCCGGTTCTGCCCCTTATCGCTCTCTCCCTCTTCTACTCCCCTTTCCCATACTACTTTGAAACCAATTCCAAACATAACTTCATTTGTAATCATTCAGTACATATCTCTAAAATTACATTTGTAATTAACAATGATTAAACCTTTAAAATTTAGCAGTTCTCTAATATCAAACCCTCCATTCAATGTTCCAGTTTCCAACTGTCTCAAATAGCATGTGTTTTATGATTTTTATATCTGTTTGTTATAATCAGGATACAAATAAACTTCACACATTCTGGCTACTTGATCATCTTTTAACTCTTAATTTATAGGTTCCCCATGTGCAAGTTTAGAATTGGCACCAGAGAAACTGAGTTGTTTCTCCTGCCAAATTTCTCAGTCTAGATTTTGCTGACTGCATCTTTGAAGCTTAACATTTTTCTCTCTTCTGTATTTGCTGTAAATTGATAGCTGGAGCTCCATGTTTAATAGCTTCTTTCTACTGCTCTATCTTCAATTAATGGGTCCTTTCCTCTGCTCCATTCTGCTATGGAGCCCATCGGTAAAGTTTTAGTTATTATATTTTTAAATTCTAAAATTTCCTTTTTTTTTTTTTTTTTTTTTTTTTTTTTTTTGCTAGGACTTCACCAATCTTAGGTTACCATCTAAATATCCTTTCAGATGTGAACACATGGTGGCACGGCAGAGTGTAGTGGTCAGCCTCCAAGGTGGCTCTGTCACCTTGAAACCTGTTGTCTCCTGGTCTTCACACCCCGTGCAGCCTTCCCACATTCTACCAGGATTAGCCTCTGTAACCAATAGGAATGAAGGCATATCACTCCTGAGATTAGGTTATAATCTGTCCTGGGCATTCTCCCCCCATGCATACACCCTCAAATCACTTGCCCTTGGAGAGGCAAGTAGTCCTGTGGTCAAGGATGCAGTCTGTGGAGAAGCCTATGTGGTAGGGAACTGAAGTCTCCAGCTAAAGCCATGGAGGGACTGAAACCTACTATCCACCACATGTCAGTTTAGAAGCATATCCTCCCCCAGTTGAGCCTTCAGATGAGAATGCAGGCCCACTGGAAGCTTGAGTGCAACCCATAAGAGATTTTTGAGCCAGAACCACCAGCTAAGCATTCTCCGGATTCTTGGCCTGTACAAATTATGTTCAGTAAAAAGGGGTTTTCTTAAGCTATAAATTTTGGGGGAAATTTGTTATACAGCAGATAACCAACGCATCAGGGTTTGTACCCAAGTGCTCCTCTCCCACTAAAAAGTGCACGACAAGTTGGATAATCTCATAAGCTCCAGGTTCTTTACTTGAACATTGACCGTTTTAGCTTCAACTTTTCATGGTTGTTATGAGTCTCTCACAAGAAGATATATAAAAACATTATGTAGCTATTAACTTATCCAACCCAAGCCCAACTGGGAGCCCAAAGGAATGAGAAGAATTGACAGATGATGCATTAAGGAACAGAGGAAGTCCATGACTTGTCCAGACTATACAGAAAAAGAGCCAGAACTGGAGCCCAGGACTCATGACTTCAACCCCAGTTTTTTCCCTATGCCTAAGTATCAAGTGCTGTTATCATTAAAGACAATCATTCCAATTTCAGGAAAACAAACAGCAGCTAAATTATGGACTGCATATAGTTAACCAAAAGCCATTGCAAGTTTTCTGTGGTACATGGATGGCACCCGGGGGGTAAATGCAACAGGGTCAGTTATTCCGGTTCAGCTTTTACTTTGTAAAGCCAACACAGAGCCAGTCCCTCCTTCCTTCTCTTTGTTGCTCTGCCAGTCACCCCAACGCACTTGAGTCCAAGCGCATGGGCACCCAGCCAGAAGGTGACTAATGCCATCTCTTTGCACCCAAACCATGTATAATAGGCAAATAGTTCTTTTTAAAACCTTGCTAGACAAGTTGGTATCAGTATCTTTACACTAGAAATACCCCATTGTTATGCAATCTTACTTAAAAAATAGCTAACTGAGAGGAGAGAAGAGAGGCTAACAGTATTTTGAACCAACAGGGTCAGACCATTTGAGCAACAGTGTCTAACCCTCACTAGGGTTTCAAATTTTTAATTGAAAATTTTTTTTCTCTCAACTATTTTTATAAACCCCCCTCACCTTCTGCCTTCTCCTCAACTTCAGACTCCTAATAGGGGGAAAAAGAGATGTTCTAAAATGTTGAAAAGAAAAAAAAATTTGATCCTAGTCAAATTTTTTAAAATGTGTATGTGAACTATAAGTGGAAGGGAAAACATTAACATAAAAATAATTGTGTTGGAGGCAAAGATCAAAGATAAGGAGAGAGTATTAAAGGCAGCTAGAGAGAGAAAAAAGATCACCTACAAAGGAAAACCCATCAGACTGTCATCAGACTTCTCAACAGAAACCTTACAGGCCAGAAGAGAATGGCATGATATATTTAACGTAATGGAACAGAAGGGCCTCGAACCAAGAATATTGTATCCAGCACGATTATCATTTAAATTTGAGGGAGGGATTAAACAATTCACAGATAAGCGAGAGCTGAGGGAGTTTCCCTCCCATAAACCACCTCTACAGGGTATCTTAAAGGGACTTCTCTAGATGGAAGCACTCCTAAGGCTAAAAAGATGACACGAGAGAAAATAAAATCATAGCAAAGAAAGCAGACCATCCAAATACTAACTAAAGGCAAAAAGTAAAATCAGCTATCCACAAAAACAGTCAAAGGAAATGTAAAAGAGTACAGAATAAAACACCTAGTATATAAGAATGGAGAAGGAAGAATAAGAAGGGAGAGAAATAAAGAATCATCAGACTGTGTTTATAATACCTTAACAAGAAACTTAAGTTAGACTGTTAGACAGTAAAGAAGCTACCCTTGAACCTATGGTAACCATGAATCTAAAGCTAGCAATGGCAATAAATACATATCTATTGATAATCACCCAAAATGTAAATGGACTGAATGCACCAATCAAAAGACACAGAGTAATAGAATAGATTAAAAAACAAGACCCATCTATATGTTGCTTACAAGATACTCACCTCAAACACAAAGATATACACAGACTAAAGGTGAAGAGATGGAAAAAGATATTTCATGCAAACAACAAGGAGAAAAAAGGTGTTGCAGTACTTGTATCAGACAAAATAGACTTCAAAACTAAGAAAGTAGCAAGAGATAAAGAAGGACATTACATAATGATGAAGGGGTCAGTCCAACAAGAGGATATAACCATTTAAGATATATGTGCACCCAACACAGGAGCACCCACATATGTGAAACAAATACTAACAGAATTAAAGGAGGAAATAGAAAGCAATGCATTCATTTTAGGAGACTTCAATACACCACTCACTCCAAAGGACAGATCAACCAGACAGAAAATAAGTAAAGACACAGAGGCACTGAACAACACACTGGAACAGATGGACCTAACAGACATCTACAGAACTCTATACCCAAAAGCAGCAGGATACACATTCTTCTCAAGTACACATGGAACATTTTCCAGAATAGACCACATACTAGGCCACAAAAAGAACCTCAGTAAATTAAAAAATATTGAACTTCTACCAACCAACATCTCAGATCACAAAGGTATAAAACTAGAAATAAATCGTACAAAGAAAACAAAAAGGCTCACAAATACATGAAGATTTAACAGCATGCTCCTAAATAATCAATGGATAAATGACCAAATTAAAACAAAGATCAAACCATATATGGAGACTAATGACAACAATAACACAAAGCCACAACTTCTGTGGGACACAGCAAAGGCAGTTCTAAGAGGAAAGTATATTGCAATCCAGGCCTATTTAAAGAAGGAAGAACAATCCCAAATGAATAGTCTAAAGACACAATTATTGAAATTGGAAAAAGAAGAACAAATGAGGCCCAAAGTCACCAGAAGGAGGGACATAATAAAGATCAGAGTAGAAATAAATAAAATTGAGAAGAATAAAACAATAGAAAAGAATTAATGAAACCAAGATCTTGTTCTTTGAAAAAATAAACAAAATAGATGAACACCTAGCCAGACTTATTAAGAGAAAAAGAGAATCCACAGGCACAAACAGAATCAGAAATGAGAAAGAAAAAATCACGACAGACCCCACAGAAATACAAAGAGAATAGTATGAAAACCTATACACTAACAAGCTGGAAAACCTAGAAGAAATGGACAACTTCTTAGAAAAATACAACCTTCCAAGACTCACCAAGCAAGAAACAGAAAACCTAAACAGACCAATCACCAGCAATGAAATTGAACCGGTAATCAAAAAACTACCCAAGAATAAAACCCCCGGGCCAGATGGATTCACCTCTGAATTTTACCAGACATATAGAGAAGAAATAACACCCATTCTCCTTAAAGTTTTCCAAAAAATAGAAGAGGGGGGAATACTTCCAAACTCATTCTATGAAGCCAGCATCACTCTAATACCAAAACCGGGCAAAGACCTCACCAAAAAAGAAAATTACAGACCAATATCCCTGATGAATATAGATGGAAAAATACTCAACAAAATATTAGCAAACCGAATTCAAAAATACATCAAGAGGATCATACACCATGATCAAGTGGGATTCATCTCAGGGATGTGAGGATGGTACAACATTTGAAAATCCATCAACATCATCCACCACATCAACAAAAAGAAGGACAAAAACCACATGATCATCTCCATAGCTGCTGCAAACGCATTCGACAAAATTCAACATCCACTCATGATAAAAACTGTCAACAAAAAGGATATAGAAGGCAAGTACCTCAACATAATAAAGGCCGCATATGACAGACCCACAGCTAACATCATACTTAACAGCGAGAAGCTGAAAGCTTTTCATCTAAGATCGGGAACAAGACAGGGGTGCCCACTCTCTCCACTGTTATTCAACATAGTACTGGAGGTCCTAGCCACGGCAATCAGACAAAACAAAGACAAGGCATCCAGATTGGTAAAGAAGAAGTCAAATTGTCACTATTTGCAGATGACATGATATTGTACATAAAAAACCCTAAAGACTCCACTCCAAAACCACTAGAACTAATATCTGAATTCAGCAGTTGCAGGATACAAAATTAACACACAGAAATCTGTTGCTTTCCTATACACTAATGATGAGCTAACAGAAAGAGAAATCAGGAAAACAATTCCATTCACAATTGCATCCAAAAGAATAAAATGCCTAGGAATAAACCTAATGAAGGAAGTGAAAGACATATACTCTGAAAACTACACTCCTAAGAGAAATTAAAGAGGACACTAACAAATGGAAATGCATCCCATGCTCTTGGCTAGGAAGAATAAAGATTGTCAAAATGGCTATACTACCTAAAGGAATCCACAGATTTAATGCAATCCCTATCAAAATACCACCAGCTTTCTTCAAGGAACTGGAACAAATAGTTCTAAAATTCATATGGAACACAAAAGACCCCAAATCAATCCTGAGAAGGAGGAATAAAACGGGGAATTACGCTCCCAGACTTCAAGCTCTACTACAAAGCCACAGTAATTAAGACAATTTGGTATTGGCACAAGAATAGACCCACAGACCAGTGGAACAGAATAGAAAATCCAGACATTAACCCAAACATATACAGTCAATTAATATATGATAAAGGAGTCTTGGATATACAATGGGGAGATGACAGCCTCTTCAGCAGCTGGTGTTGGAAAAACTGGACAGCTACATGTAAGAGAATGTAACTGGACTACTGTCTAACCCCATACACAAAAGTAATCTCAAAATGGATCAAAGGCCTGAATGTAAGTCATGAAACCATAAAACTCTTAGAAAAAAACAGGCAAAAATCTCTTGGACATAAACATGAGCAACTTCTTCATGAACATATCTCCCTGGGCAAGGGAAACAAAAGCAAAAATGAACAAGTGGGACTATATCAAGCTGAAAAGCTTCTGTACAGCGAAGCACACCATCAGTAGAACAAAAAGACATCCTACAGTTTGGGAGAATATATTCATAAATGACATGTCAGATAAGGCGTTGACATCCAAAATATAAAGAACTCACGCACCTCAACAAACAAAAAGTGAATAATCCAATTAGAAATGGGCAGAGGATATGAATAGACACTTCTCCAAAGAAGAAATTCAGATGGCCAACAGGCACATGAAAAGATGCTCCACATCACTAGTTATCAGAGAAATACAGATTAAAACCACAATGAGATATCACCTCACACCAGTGAGGATGGCCAACATCCAAAACACAAACAACACCAAATGTTGGCGAGGATGTGGAGAGAGGGGAACCCTCCTACACTGCTGGTGGGAATGCAAATTAGTTCAACCACTGTGGAAAGCAGTATGGAGGTTCCTCAAAAAACTCAAAACAGAAATACCATTTGACCCAGGAATCCCACTCCTAGGAATTTACCCTAAGAATGCAGCAGCCCAATTTCAAAAAGACATGTGCACCCCTATGTTTATTGCAGCACTATTTACAATAGCCAAGAAATGGAAGCAACCTAAGTGTCCATCAGTAGATGAATGGATAAAGAAGATGTGGTACATATACACAATGGAATGTTATTCAGCCATAAGAAGCAAACAAATCCTACCATTTGCAACAACATGGATGGAGCTAGAGGGTATTATGCTCAGTGAAATAAGCCAGGTGGAGAAAGACAAGTACCAAATGATTTCACTCATCTGTGGAGTATAAGAACAAAGCAAAAACTGAAGGAACAAAACAGCAGCAGATTCACAGAACCCAAAAATGGACTAACAGTTACCAAAGGGAAAGGGACTGGGAAGATGGGTGGGAAGGGAGGGATAAGGGCGGAAAAGGGGCATTACGATTAGCAGACATAATGTAGCGGTGGGGGGGGACACAGGAAAGGCATTATTTACAGAGAAGACAAGTAGTGATTCTATAGCATCTTACTACGCTGACGGACAGTCACTGTAATGGGGTATGTGGGGGGGACCTGATAATAGGGGGTCTAGTAACCATAATGTTGTTCAAGTGATTGTACCTTAACGATACCAAAATAAAAATTCCAATTTTATACAATGTCTGTTTTTTGTTTTTTGTTTTTTTTGACAGAATGGGATTTACTAGATCTTTGGGATTTCAAAAAGTAGTTATGGTTTAGTTTTTCACCCTTCCTGTGTGTTGGTCAGTTTCTGTTGCTTGCAACTGAAGAATCTTAACTCTGGCTACTTAAGGAAAAAGGGAATCTGTTGGAAGAGGGTGGGAGAGTGTGTAGGATTAAAGGGAGGCCTTGGAGAAGCTGGAAGCAGGCAGCCCCTGAAAGCGCCACCCCACGGAGTGCATGGGCCGCTAGGACAAGCAATCCCTCACCAACTATTTGTTCCTTCTGTGCTCAGCCCCTGGGCTTACAATTCAAAGTCCTTGGAGAGTGAAATTCTGCTTGGCCAAAGATGTGCTAAGCTCGGGTGTCCTGAGCTGATAATGAAAAAGGAAACTGAATCTCCCTGGTCCCCATTTCTGTGTGGGAGAGCGGAACACTTCAGGGATCCCATCCCACCAGAACTGCCCTCTGTAGCAGTCACCCCAAAAGGGCATGAGGATACTGACTGGAAGGCCCGATGCCCTCTGAATCATACATTTGTTCTCACCACTGAATGAGAAGTCTGTGAGAGTCTGAATGCTCCTCCAGCAGTATTTTACTCAGATGGGCACCCACCCATCTCTCTCCTCCCCTACCGAGGACTAGTGCGGGCACGCTTTGGGCATGACGTTCTGGTGTGACACTTTAGAGCCGAAATATAACTTGATCCGATCTCTCCACTCAGGTGATACAGATACAGTCCAATCCTCCTCTAAGCATCTCCCGCCCCCATTAGCAGCAGTTTTAGGTCCTTCCCATTCCAGTCTCTCCTTTTGACCATTATCCACACAGACCTCCTGAAGAAAGTTCTGGATTAACAGGCATTATATAAAAAGGAAAAGGGTAGGGAACCCACAGTCAAATCAGTATAAGAAATATGGATAAACTACAAGTCAAAATTTGTTTAGATAGCTATAGGCCCTTCTACTCTGTTTTGAAGTTCTTCCCTCAAGATCCTTAAAGGTAACCACTGAACTACTTATTCTCAGAAGGTAAATGCCACATGATTTTGAGACACAGGTGGTTTGACTGCATTTCTGATAGATGGAGGGAAAAGTGTCAAAAATTTTATTTACATTCAGTTTAAAAAGATTTACATCTGTGGTATACCAAGACAGAGGACCTCCTTTAGAATTTGCTCCCTGGTTTGGAAGTTGTGGGGCTTTGGGGTTTTTTTGCCAAGCACTTGAAGAATTCATGATCTTTGTCCAAGGCTGGTGGTAATATGCCATTTTCTTCTTCCTTCAGGGAGAAGACACACTGTTAGACCTCCCAGCTCTCAGCACATTATTACCACACAATTGACTCCTTAACATCTTCTGGGGTTAGAATTTGCTCTAAATCAGCCTCAAGGCTCCCCTCAGAGGAGAGACTGAAGGAGAGAAGCATTGAAATATTTATCATGGACCTTAAATGTGACTTCTTTATGTGTGTGGTAAAATATACACACCATAAAACTTACCATCTTTAGCCACTTTTAAGTGGACAGTTAGTGGCATTAAGTACATTCACGCTGCTGTGCAGCCATCACCATCCATCTCCAGAACTTTTTCATCATTTCAAACTGCAAGTCTGCAACCCTCAAACAGTTCCCCATTTCTCTCACCCTCCCGGCCCCCGGCACCCCCAGTTTTACATTCTGTATGAGTTAAACTCGTGTTACCTGGAATCCCACAGTATTTGTCCTTTTATGTCTGGCTTTTTTTTTTTTTTTTGATACATAGAATAGTTTTGATACATAAGACACTATATTTTTTAACAATTTAAATGAATTCTTTTGCAGTCCTGGAGGTCAGAAGTCCAAAATCAGTCTCACTGGGCTAACCTGAAGGTGTCAACAGGGCCAACTCCTTCCTGAGGGGAACTTCTACAAGAGAAGTCTTTCACCTGGAACCCCTGGATGAGTCCTAGGGCTCTGAACCCCCTTTAATGGATGGATTTCCTAATTACCAGGTTTTCACTGGAGTCTTTCACCCAGAAGATGCTAATCGCTCTTCCGGGTCTTCCTTACTTTGAGAGCATCATGTCGGTCCCGAACCGGTATCTGCCTCCAGGGAGCAACCACGACCCATCTGCTCATATTTACTGTATGGCTCTGGATTTTGATGATGGTTCAAATTGGACACCTGACAGAGGCGTCACTCACTCTGTAAACCCCTGGCCCCATGTTTACCTGGCCACGTCGGAACTTTGAGCTCAACGTCCTCATATGAAAAATATCTAACACAAATCAAAACTACAATGAGATACGTCTTCACGCCCATCAGGAGGGCTCTGATCAAAGAAACAAGTATTGGCGAAGATGCTGAGAAGTGGGATAGCGTCTGCTATCGATGACAGTATGGTTCTTCTTTGAAAATTAAAAAGAGAATTACCATATGATCCAAGAATTCCACATCTGGGTTTATACCCCAAAGAATTGAAAACAGGATTTTGAATAGACATTTGTACTCCCATATTCATAGCAGCATTAGTCACAATAGCCAAAAAGACAGCCCAAGTGGTCATCTGTGGATGAACGGACAAACTGTGGTATATGCATATAACAGGATATTATTCAGCCTTAAAAAGGGAAGAAATTCTGAGATATGCTACAACATGGATGAACCCCGAGGATGCCATGCTACAAAATAAGCCAGTCACAAAAGGATAAATACTGTATGCTTCCACTTAGGTGAGGTACTTAGTCAAATTTACAGAGACTGAAAGTAAAACGGTGGTTACCAGGGGCTCGGGGGAGGAGAGTACAGGGAGTGAGCGTTTAATTGGGACAGTTTCGGTTTGTTAAGATGAAATGGAGACGGATGGTGGTGACGGCCGCACAGCAATGTGAATGTGCTTAAAGCCATAAACTGCGTGTTCAAAAATGGTTGAGATGGTCAATTTTATGTTACAACCTATTTTACTATTTAAAACTTCTTTTAAGTGTCCATCAAAAAGATAGTATTCTCTGATCATTATTCCCTGCTCCTGCAGAAAGCTTAGAAGCCTTTTGTAGGGTTCATCCTCAAATTCTGGAAAGACATAAAGTAGCAAAATGGATTTTCAAAAGCTGGGGCTGCCTTCGTTGTTTTCATTTCTCAGTAACAAGTGGCTTTTGCACCAGATCCCTTTCTTTCCTACTCCCGTCCCCTAAACAGAGGCAAGTAGGACAAAGGATAAAATTAAATTAAAAAAAAGTAAAATTCTAAACTAGAGGCAGCAGGACGTGAGACCAGAACAGTTTCCAGGAGTCAGGAACCTGCGACTCAAAGGTGACCCATGCACCACGAATGCGGAGAGCCATGGAGCTAAGCCATGAGAGAAGCCCGCCGGGCTGGTCCCCGGCCTCACAGGTGGTTTGTGAGGAGGTCCGGGCCCTCCTTTACACTCTAAAGCCACTCACCTCACAAAAGTGCTTCTCAATAATGTTCAAAGCACTCAGGGCCACCTGATGGTTCTCATGAAGTTGCAAAGCCTCAATCCGATCAATACCACCAAGTTCTTCTATCAGAAGACACAGGTTTTCCTTCTCTGAAAGTTTCTCTGCAGCCTGTGGCAGTCGGTATTAGAGAGAGTGAGGCGCTGGGCAAAAGCCCTTCGGAGGTAGAGCTTCCCCTCGAGGAGAGGGTACCAAAGGCTCCCATTTCGGGACGGGCAGACACAGTCTTACTTTTCCCAAATGGATTTAAAATTGCATGAGCATCTTCCCATTTTAGATATCTATGTAACATATATTTAGGTTTACCTTTACTGCACAAAATACATTGTTTCTTTTGCTGAATATGTTGCCACCCAGAAATATATCGCTATTGCTACTTAGTTGATATCCCACTTCTAATTAATGGAAGTTGTTTTATAGACAGTTTGAAAGAATGTTCAAGTAATGCTATGCAAATAAATGCAGGTGTTCTGGCCCTACGCTCCCTGGAAAGCCTTGGGAGGGAAGACAGGAGATCCTTGGTAACAGAAGCCACACCATGGCACATAATGAAGTCCCTGGAGCCAAATAACACTGAGTGGATTGAATCCAATTCACTCCAACATATGTATATATCCTGTGGGCAAGGAACACAAAATCAGAGATAAAGATGTGATTTCAAGAACGTCTTTTCATAACCGGTACTACTGGGGAGACAAGTAAATAACTGTTCTAGTATAAAAATTATAACAGTAAACAACCAGAGGTGTTTGAGATACAGAAGATGTGCCCAGAAGCCTTAGAAAGTCACACCAGTTTTTAAGGAATTGTACTGTGCCAGGGTCACGGCAGGGACAAAAGGAACAGCAACAACCAAGTTCTGCAGGAATAAGTGTTGCATATTAAGAGATGAGGGAGAAATTCAAACAGCATATTTGGGGACACAGGGAGAGAGAGAAAGAAAAAACTTTTGGTGTCATATCCCGAAAGGCTCTGCTATTTTGTGAGCAGGAATGAAAGACCTTCTGTGGATGCAAGCAGACCTTATTTAGGCCATATTGTTGGCCCGAGGAGAGTTTGCACTCTAAGCCTTGGTACTCTCCAGTCCCACCAGAGGTCCAAAATGAGTCATTGGCTTTGAGCAAAGAAACACGGTAGGTTAGCCTCAGAAAGAAAACTCAGAAGCGGGGGATGGACCCAGGGCTGTAGGAGCCCTGGAGGATTTTAGACCTTGAAGGAACAGCAAATGGCCCCCGATTACCTCAAAGGCTGTCCGCCCACTCTGCTGCTCATGTGACGCTCTCTCCTGTCCCATCTAGGTCTTTCTAACCTCTCTCACGTGCCTCCCTCTGGTACAGGGGTTCCCCTTCCCTCAGATGTGATTTGCCCAGACCTTCCCAAGAAAAAAAAATCTCATTGTTTAATTCAAATGAAGCAGACGAAGTTAAATTTCTATAGCCCGCAAGTGTGCTTTCAAATTTGTTATGTCCAACTTTGTCCACTGACAGCCAAATCGCTACTTTTCATCTGTGTGATTTGTCCAAAGTCTTAGTACCTAACTGGGCCGTACTTCAAATCTGTTCTTGACTCACATCAGTTCTTAGCCAGGCGATTACATGAAAAAGATGTTTAAAGTGAGCTTTTAAAAGGAGTCCCCTGGTGTTACTTTGAAACTTTCCAAGTGGCTTGGTTCAGTATAAAAGGGCCTTAGCCACATGAAAATAGCCAGCCTCTAAGATGGCCCCAGATGACCCCGGCCTCCTGGTATTCACGGCCTTGCATGGTCCCTCCTGTACTGAATAGGGCTGATCTGTGTAACCAATGGGATGTTGTTGAAATGACCTCCAAGACTAGGTCATAAAAGAAACTAGGGCTTCCACCTTGCTTTCTTAGATCACGTGCTCCAGAGCTGCCGTGATCTGAGGACACACATATGCAGTAAATGGGGTGAGAATAACTTCCCAGGCACGTGAATGAACCATCTCAGAAGCTGAGCCTCCAGTCAGCCTTCAGATGACACTGCAGCCCCAGCTGAGTAACATCTTAGACCTCATGAGAGACACTAAGCCAGGCCGTCAGCTAAGCTGCCCTGAGATGCCTAACCCAAAACTATGTGAGCTAATAAATGTTTCATTTAAGCCCATTAAGGGGCAATATGTTATGCAATACAGAAATGACACCAATAGTATATAAATATTGGCTTAACTGGGAATGCAAATTAGTTCAACCATTGTGGAAAGCAGTATGGAGGTTCCTCAAAAAACTCAAAATAGAAATACCATTTGACCCAGGAATCCCACTCCTAGGAATTTACCCCAAGAATGCAGCAGCCCAGTTTGAAAAAGACATATGCACCCCTATGTTTATCGCAGCACTATTTACAATAGCCAAGAAATGGAAGCAACCTAAGTGTCCATCAGTAGATGAATGGATTAAGAAGATGTGGTACAGATACACAATAGAATATTATTCAGCCATAAGAAAAAAACAAATCCTACCATTTGCAACAACATGGATGGAGCTAGAGGGTATTATGCTCAGTGAAATAAGCCAAGCTGAAAAAGACAAGTATCAAATGATTTCACTCATATGTGGAGTATAAGAACAAAGAAAAAAACTGAAGGAACAAAACAGCAGCAGACTCATAGAACCCAAGAACGGACTAATAGTTACCAAAGGGAAAGGGACTGGGTAAGATGGGTGGGAAGGGAGGGATAAGAGGGTAAAAGGGGTATTACGATTAGCAGACGTAAGGTGGGGGGGCACGGAGAGGACTGTACAACTCAGAGAAGACAAGTAGTGACTCTATAGCATCTCACTACGCTGATGGACAGTGACTGTAATGGGATTGGTGGGGGGGACCTGATGAAGGGGGTAGTTTAATCACCATAATATTGCTCATGTAACTGTAGTTTAATGATACCAAAAGAAATTGTTAAAAAAAATATATTGGCTTAACTGACTTTATTTCAGAAAAGAAACTCTTCTGGAATTCTAACGAAAGGCTTTGTCCATTTTCTCAGGCATAGAGGTGAAAGGAAAAGGAACTCTAGTATGGCCCCTTAAGATCTAAGAGCAACTTCTTGTTGCTTCCTCAAGTATACCCTAAGTTTTAGCCTTCTGAAAGAGCCAGCCATGTGGTTCACTGGCTAGTTTTTTCTTGCTTTGAAACTTCACTTGGCTTCTCCATCTCACTCAGAGTAAATCAAAGTTCTAACGGACCTTACGACGATCTGGCCCCTGGATGCCTTGAGCCTGACTTCCCCCCACCTTCCATTCCCTTGTTCTGCTCTGCTCACAGCTTCTCCTTGCTATTGCTTTTGCTTAGAGTACAAAGATCCCCAGATATCCCAAAGGTATCCTTTCAAGACTTTATGCAAATGTTCTCCTGCCTACTGCATATGAGAGCACCACACCCTCCCCGCTCTGGGCATCAGTGACTGGCCCTTGGGCAGATACATTTTACCCATGACTCCTACCTAGTGTGTCTGTTCCCGCCTCAGTAACATATAAGCTCTGTTGGGACAAGGACTTCGCTCTGCAAGTCTCCTGAGCGGCTCAGATAGTGCTGGGCACAAAGACACTCACTGGAGAAAATGAAGATGGGGTTCCTTTGAAAAGCCTCATGTTTTTGTAGGTGGTGGGGACGCCGAGAGGAAAGAAGATCCTACTTGGGTTTCACGGACCAAATTAAACACCTTAAATTTAGAGACTGTCATTTAGAGATCAGCCTGTTGAGACCAGCTCACCTGGAGGATAAAGGAGATGACGTCAAGGATGATGATAACAATTCTGGTGTCTCGGAGAGGGAGCAGATTCACCAGTGGCTCCAAGACTCCGGAGCGGACAAGCTGGATCAGCTGGTCCATGGTGCTCCCAGTTGTGAAGTTAGCTACTGCCCAGACGGCCTCTTTCTGAACTTTAAATTCTCCCTGCAGGAGAATGTTGACATTCTTTACAGGTCCTGAAGAGCTTCAATATAGCGAGGCTGACTTGGTTCAATCTCTAGGTGGGCTGGTGACAGCCGGGACTGTACATGAAATTGACAGTGAACCCCTTGGCGACCCGACTTTTAGTTCTTGAACAGAAGGATGAGAGAATCTTTGAGAAGCCAAAAAGAAGCAAGCCGACTCCCATGGGGCCTAGGAGGGAGGTTCTAAGTTCGAACAGACTCATTTCCTTAAATCAGTGAAAACAGAACCAACCTAAACCAGTCTAGGTGATCTACAGAGATTAGGACTTACGCCTGGAATCACAGACTATAGTGGCCTATCTCTATATTTCTAGTGTTTCTGATCTGGTAAAACTTTGGACAAGAAGCTCCATAGCTACAAAGCTGACCACACAGGCATGATCTCAGGGACTAAGCCCACCAGGGGAAGGGCCAGTGAATAATCACTCACTGTACTTCTTGTATTTATAGAAAGCACTTTGCCCAGAGATATGGGAGTAATTTATCATGGATCCTTCTAAATCCCTGGGCAGAAGGATGTTATTCCCATATCATGGCTGGGAAAAACTGTGACCTCAGTTTAAAATAAAATTTAAAAAAAACCAATACAACTTATGGGTCCAAGGAAGTTAGAGTTCAAAGGCACAGTTGGAACTGAGATCCCTCTTTGATTCGTGACTGGATGTTTCTGATGGAAGTATGTGCAGCCTCACAGCAGAACGCAGCACAGGAAGTGTCTCATACACTGGAAGATACCATGATGTGGGCTACACACCTGGTCTAGCTTTGCAGACCTAATGCGTGCTTAGGAACCCCCATCGACCTCTGAGCAGGAACACCACCAGTAGCCTCTCTTCCTCTCCTGCTCCGCCGGCCTCTCCGCCCTGACCGGGGGGAACCACTCCTGACTGGTTGACATGTCGATGTTTAAACATAGCTCATTCATGAAAAGGCGGCAGAAAGAAATGCTGACAACAGTAGTTGTCCTGGGGAAGGAGGTAGGAATCGGGGAAGGAGGAAGCTTTATTGTATGTCTACTTTTATATCTGCCTTTTCTGGGTAGCTTACCACTTTAATCAATGTGATTTTTACATTGAAAAGGCCACCTTTCTTCAGTGTGTAATAGCAACACCCTAATCCGATATGTTTTTCCTCCTAAAACAAAACAAATCCTCCTCCCTCTTTTGGCAAAGAGAGAGTAGATGGGCGCTTTTTTTTTTTTTTTTAACACTAGAGATAAGCCAATATTTACCAGGTCTAGATTTTTCTGGATATTTGAGCTGTGGGATCACCTTTTCATTGAACAATGCTTGTTTAGTCTTCTCAATATTTAGTAGGCTGTCCAATATGGGGTGCCCCTTCCTTTTTTCAGGGAGAGTTAGAAAAACTACTATTTCATAGCTTTGTTGTGATCTCAATTAACACAGGGTCTGCTGGAAAACAGCATTTTGTCAGGGGCACCGAGTATACAATACCACTTACATTTTTTAGCAGAGCCACCAAGGGAGGCAGCAAGCCGCAAGCAATCAGCTGCTGAATGTGCTGGCAGGGCCCTGCAGCCACGTTGCTCAGCGCCCAGGCCGCCTCCCTCTGGATGGAGGGCTTGGGGTGTCCCAGGAGTTGAGGCAGCACCCTCAGCATGCCTGCATCAATGGCCACCTGGGTCTGGTGATCCGTTCCTGTGACGATGTTCCCCACAGTGCGGAGCGAGGGGATCTGGAAGAACAAGGCTAGAAGTGTGACCAAGTATTGCAGATTTTTCAGTGGGAGGTGACAATCACACCAACCTCCGTACCCTCCCAAACATTAGTCATGCTACGCTTATGGCTCTCGGGAAGCCTGGGAACAAGGATTAAATCCACAGTTTTTACTAATTCAGTGCATTCACGGCCATTCACATAGTTTAAAGCAAATTTCCAGCCTTCAAATAATTCTGGCTCGGTGAGATAGAGGCCAAGGGATACCTTTATTAAGGAATGAAGCTGCCCTTTGCCTATCCTTACATTGGGAAAATGGCTAACTTGATTGTAGGGTTCCTCATGTAATAATTTCTGCTGAATTTCTATTTAGCACCAGTGTCAAGTTCCTGTTGTATATTTAAGTGGAGCTAATAAAATCTCAAAGGCTTTTTTTGGTGTATTCACAAATCCCCTCTTAGTAACTGAAGGTTCCCAGGACAAGTCTATGCTTGGGCTCAAAACAACTGTCCTCTGAGCACTGACTTATTTTGGGTTCTCTGCACTGTCGTGGCAGCCCCAGCACAGACCACCAACAGTTCTAGAATTTTCCTAGCCCGTCATGCAAGTATCTGTTACCCAAGTGAGAGGTGGAAGTGGTGCAACAGGCCAAACATAGCTTTGCCAGGACTGCTTCAAAGGAGCCGTGGCCCCCAGGAGAAGCAACTTCTTATAGATGTTCTCTTCATACCCTCCTTGCTCCCAGCACTATCTCCCAACTAACCTTGACATCCAAGGAATACTGTGCTACTCTTGGACTAGAGGGTCACTAAGGCGGCATAATATGAAATATGAGGCATAGCAATCAAGAGATGCATCCGCCTTTTCCACTACATCTTTAAGAAGTATGTAAGTGACATGTGTCATAACATAGCAAATATTCCACGTTGGTTTTACTTACTTTTCACCTCTACCTGATGTAGTCTAAGAGAACAAACTGGGAGGGGATAAGAGGGAATTTCCTTTTATAGTTGAGCATGAAATTAAAATGTTACAACGAGCTTTACGTGAATATACACATATATACATCCTGTTCAGCCATCCTGGAAACATCTAAATACATAGACCACTAGAAGAAACGGCCCCAGAAGAAGAGTTCATTGGGTGGAGGAACTATAAGCAATTTTATTTTCGTGCTTTTCTCTATTTTCTAGTTATCAGATTAAGAAAAAGTAAGTGACTTCATATCTACTAGGCTTTCAGATTGATCCAAAAATAGATTCAAGGTTTGGCTCAAGAGTAGCAGAGACCAGGGAGATGCAGATGAGAAGCTGTGTTCTAGGTGAAGGACTAGGGCAGACTGCGCCAGATGGGAGGTGGGGAGGATAGAACTTGCTAAAGTGAGCGGGACACTCAGACTCTAACCTGGAGGCCCCACCCCCAGAGACAGTCGGGACCTGGGACATTTACCAAGACATTGAGTTCCGAGCTGCTCATGAGCTCGACCAGCCTGGGCAGGACCCCCGTGTCCACCACTTGGCCGATGCGCTCATTGCAGCCATCGGTGAGGTAGGACAGGGCCCAGCAGGTGTCCGAGAGAACCTCGCTGTCTTGGTGCTGCAGGAGGTGGAAGAGGACAGGCAACATCTGCTTCATTGCCTTTTTGCAAGGGTACGGGTTCTTGTTTCGGCACAGGTTGGACAAGGTCCACGTGATGTTCCGCAGAAACGTGATCTGTAATAAGGGGACTGCTTCCAGCATCGGGTGCAAAAAAGGCAAAATGCAAACAGCAAGGTGTCCTTGCCTTCTTTGATCAATATTATTGACCAGCATAAATCAAAGCATTGGAACTTCAAACAGGAATTTGTTCTAGGTAGTAATGTGTACTATGGACACAGAGAATGAGCTTTACGTTTCATATTCAAATGTTAGATGGAGGTTTCCTTATATTCTTCAAAATATCTTCCCCCACTTGACTCAGCTGATGGCCTCATTCCATTTTTCATTGACAAAACAAAGATCAAGCAAGAGATACTTAGTCTTCCCACCAGCCTAGAGCTCTAGAGACATGTCATAACCACACTTCTGATCTATTAGAGGATCAGTCTTCCTACCCCACATCTGGATCCCACCCCTTTTTGCCTTTAAATAGTCTATCCCCAGATGGCCTCTCTCGTCTGGATCACTCCCACTGGTATACAAATGATTCTGCAACCTTCCATCCCTACCCTTGGCACTCCTCCAGCCATCACCCCACTGCCGTTTTCCAGAGTCCATCCTCGAGAAGGCCCCTGTATTCATGGTCTACCTCACAGCTCCCCCTTTGTTCTCTCACCCCTTCTTATCTGGTTTCCACCCCTACTTCTTTATAGTGAGTGATGACATCAACTCCTTCCAAGTCACCAAAACCAACAGCTGCTTTTCAGTCCTAAAGTTACTGTCCCTTTCAGCTGTGTTTCATAACCCTTTTGAGAAAGCTCCCCTTGGCATCTGTGACGCCAAACCTCCTTTTCTATTACAGAATGGGGTGTTTCTTCTCAGTCTTCTTGGCAGGCTCTGCCTGACTTCTGAATGTCAGAGCCCCCAGGAGTTGGTCCCAGGCTCTCCTCATACTCTAGGCCAGGGGTTGGCAAACTTCTTCTGTGAAGGGCCAGATAGTCAACAATCTTCCACCTGCAGGCCATAGAATCTCTGTTGCAACCGGTCAACTCTGGCCTTGTAATACTACAGAAGCCATAGACAATGCGTATGTAATTGAACAGGCCCGGGTGTCCTCCTACAAAACTTTACTTATAAAAGCAAGCAGCTGGCCATGGTAGGTTAGCCGCCAGGCTCTAGAGGACCCAGCTGGGCGCCATACACACAATCGCCTGGCACCGCTGCAGGGGTGCCTCTCACTCACTTCAGCTGAACCTGTACACAAGGTTCTGATTCTTTCTTTCCTCCATCTTCCCAATTTCTCTAGGAGGACAGTCAGCTAAATAACCTAACCTGAAACCTGACGCATCCTTGCTTCTTTCAGTCTCCCCTCCGTGGCCAGCATCCAGCATCCCAGGTCTATCTGCTCTGCCGTCTCCCTCTGCTCTAACCCTACAACAAGCAGCCAGAAAGGCCTGGCTAAAACACCAGACCACTTCACCTCCTGCCTTGAAATCCCCCAAAAGCCTTTCCCTTTGCCACCAAGATGATGCCTGAGTCCCTTGCCCACGAGTCATCTTACGCAGCTCTGTCCTTGCAAACCCCTTGGTCATGCCAGCCTTTCTCCGGGTCACCCATGTCAGTTTTTCTCCCACCCTGAGGACTGAGCATATATTCTCTTGGCTTTTCTCTTCGTTTTTGCTCAAGGCAAATCTAAAACCTGAATTTAAGTCCTAATCCAGGGAATCCTCTCTTGTTGCCACATCAATCAACTTTGACTCTAAGCTTCAAACCTAGACCTCTTACCCAGGAGTGGTGAGCCACTGATTCCCTATCCATGCTCCTTAAACGGAGAGCTTAGTCATGTCCTTTTGGAGGATGGTAAGCTTAGAAAAACTTGACTAGACCTCTTCCAATGCCTGCAAGATAAAAATCAGTACGACTGCCCTCTGCGGACAAATCTGGATCAAACTCCACCCAAAGGGATATTCAGTCTTAAGCCTAGTTATACGTACCGGCAGAAGAAGCCAACACTTGGCCTATCGCTCATTTGAAAGGACTTCCCAATTTCCCAACTTTGAGAACTTGCTAGACTTTCTAATTTAAAGATGCTCACCGGTACAGTTGATGAAACCAGGGCCAACAGGTGTGGGACAGCATTGCTAGAGATAACGATGTCTCTGAACTCTGGGCCATCCCCTACAAATAGATCAAAATACAACATTCAAAGAGAGAACAAAGAATCCTGGGGTGGGTGATTAGTTTTTTTAAAAGGTCTATGCAAAGAGTAAGAGGCTGAAAGTCATTCCTGCATTGGGCAAATAGATAGTATAGCCCCGAGCTAGACCCTGAGTCTGCAACATGCAGGCTGGGTGGACAAGCCTGACGTGAAGAGCTGGCACCATACGGCAGCAGCTGCTGTAAGTGGAGGCTGTGGACACATAAATGAGCTGGCCAACTGGGCCCAGGCAGCATTCTCTGAATGCTAGTGGCATTCACAGCGTGATTCTCAGGAAGATGAGGGCCACTGCAGACTGAATTGTCTTCCCAGAAGATTTTAGCATGACGCAGCAACTTCCAAATGCAACTCAGAACGGTTTGGAAAATGGTTAGGCGCAAGCTGTCACCTGTCCGCTTTGACTAGAATACCAATTTTAGACCCTGTAAGCCTGTCATTCTTCAACCATCACGCAAGGCCTAAGTCCCTTACTGAACCAAGCAGAATGAGAGACAAAGTTTCTGTAACAGGTGTTTATTTCTGCAAGCATTTTAAAAGCAGACGTATTCCGTATTCTGTGTGTGCTAATCCCAGTATCTGAAGTCCTTGGAGGTCTAATCATACTGTTTGTTTCTGCTGACTCAGTCGTGGTGAATTGTTGATTCTCTGAACTTGAAATTGCTAATATTTGGCTGACCTTAATTTGTCAGAATCCTGAGGGGCTCCACTGAGTTCACTTCCCCAGAGAGCACTGAATTTATATTCAGCCAGGAGTCCAGGAGCCCCAACCTTACAGCATGACCTCAGCCCGGGCCTTCCCAGACCATGCATGAAAGAAAGCTTCAAGTCCCACATCTGTGCAGCCAATCTTAGGACTGCGTTTTCAGGAGGGATTTTTTTCTCACCAAGTTTGTAAGCTCCTCTGGTAACTTTCACTGGAGACAGAGTTCTTTTAGGGTCTGTCATAAACCCTCACACTGCATGGGCCAAAGGCTTGTCATTTGTTCCTAAAGCCATTAAACCCTGAGGCTGGAGGTACCTGGCATTGAAGCCCCTGGGCAGCCTGTAGCTTCGATACACACGGCGTCAGCTGGTTTCAGCTGCGCGATTTTTGGCCTCTGAAATGGATCAATTTTAGAAAAGCCTGTTGTACTTTTCTCAGTGTTTCTAGGTATTCATACTGGGGAAGGGGTGGGGGTGGGGGTGTTCCAGATCGCAACCTCCACGGCTAAGGAAAGCATGGCCCCCTGTTTCCTTAGCCCACCCAGGGGCAAATCTCACCTGCTATGTTCCCAAGAGCCCACACGGCCTGCTCGCACACAGGCATGTGGGGGGAAGACAGGAGCGTGACCAAGGGCCGGACAGCCCCACCGTCCACAACAGCTCGAGTCTGCTCCGAAGTCCCTGAAGCGATGTTGGTCAGTGCCCAGGCTGCCTCAAACTGCAGGCAGGGATGGAGTGATGGCTTCAGGAAGGTCACCAGCCTGGGGATGAGCCCTGCTTCAACAATCAGCTTCAGCGGAGGGTTTCTTTCCCGGGACAGCATTTTCCTTTGCAACGAAAGAGAGAAAAAACAAAAAGTCACATGGGGTAAAGATTAAGAACCTCTTTTAGAGATGTTCTTGGCATTCTTAGCTATCAGATGAGACGAACAGCTGGAGACCAGAGCTACTTAATATCCTAAAGTTCAGCCTATAGCACTTTGCCGGGATGAAGCGACATTTTTCCCTTCAGGTATGAGCTGCGATTGCTGCAGAGGCCGATTTAAATTAAGCAATTCATCTCTGACAACCCTTGCATATCTTATGTTGCTCCCAAGGACAGTGTAGAGGAGCAATTTAGTCTCACTTTTGGAAGGAATCGGCTTCACTTACATTGTGTGGGCATTTAGCCACTGCCAAGAAACCAAGTAGGCCACCGGAGCTCATTTCCAGCTATGAGCCTATATAAACAGCAGAAGCCTGGGGATACCTGGCTGCCTGAGTGGCCTGGAAGCATATGTCTGGATCTGAGGCATTCACACCATTGATTATTTCTTGCAGGGTGAGGCTGACCTGCAAGAAAAGTCACATTCAGGTCAGAGTCTCTTCAAAACGAACCACGAAGGTCATCTTGTCTAGCCATCTACCTGATTAGAACAGGCTGGCTTGAACAGTCTGCCGCGAACTGCATGCTAGTGTATGTTAGGGGAAGGAAGAACGTCTGGTGGTCTCGTAAGTCTCACAGACCTGTGGGACCGCCCCCCATGCTGTGGCGGAGGGATAACCCCCATCCGCACCTGGATCCCCAGCACCTTTTCATCCCATGCAGTAAGAGACATAGCAGGTGCCACCAAATACGGCAAAGTAGGGACCTGCAAACATTTCTCTCTTCCATAAAAGCAAAAGAAAACGGACACAGTTGGGGTCAACTTGTTCACAACTCTAAAAACTGACCAAAGGCTTGCAGCAACTTGTTTTATTCAAGTCAGAAAGAGATTATTCAAGAAAAACAGCTAAATCTCGGTTAGAAGAGTGACCTCTATGGTATTTTGGCTTGCCTTGTTCTCAGCTACCACCCCCTACCCCTGCCCCAGCAGCTCCATAGCAGACTTGAAAACCAGTAACCCAGCAGCCAGTGGAGGCGACAATCGGCCTTCCTTTAAAACCTCATCCTGAGAATTATTGTTTGGCCATGTGGTGGTTCCCTGGAAGATTTTGTAAGAGTCACTTTATTTTATTTGACCCAGAGCTCACACGATGCAAAACGTCTTTTCCCCCAGGAGCCATTTGCTGAAAGCAATTAGAGGAACTTGTTTTACTCCACAGCCGGTAGAGGAGGGGAGCAGGATTGGGAGGTGTTGATAATAGCTGAGAGCAAGCGAAAGACGAACAAAAAGCGTAAAAGGAAAAGCTGGGGATCGAGATACTCATTGGGGTCTTGAAAGCTCCAGCATAATCCAGAGAATACTAGTAGGCCACGTACACAGATAGGGCCGTGCACATGCTCAAAAAACATTGATAAGGTCCTGAGCTCTCACCTCCAACTTAGAGGCACTGTGCAGCAGGGGTGTCAGTCGCTTGGCTGGGTGCTGGAGGCAGGCCCCAGCACGCACACACAACCCCTTGGCGACAACTGGGTGGATTTTTGGTTCCAATCGTTTAAGGAAATCTCTGTTCAACTGTTATCCAATCACTAAGCTAACTGAGCAGAGAGTTCAGTGGCCACAATGACAAAGAATACAGACATTGTAGAATTAGTTCTGAAGCCACTGAACAAATGACTAGTAACAACATCAAACCCTGGGCAAGGGGGAGACTGACTATCCAAAGTTGCCCCATTCTTATTTTAAATAATTAAAATGACCAGTTGCCAAAGAATTATAAGACATGCTAAGTATGGCATGTACTCAAGAAAAAAAAGAAAAAGCAATCAATAGAAACTGTTGCTTAGGAGTCCAGACATTGGACTTACTAGACAAATACTTTAAATATGTTCTAAGAACTGAGGGAAACCATGTATCAAGAACTAAAGGAAAGTATGAGAATGACATCCCACCAAATAGAAAATACTGATGAAGAGACAGAATTCTGGAATTAGAAAGTATAAAAACTGAAATGAAAATTTCATAAAGGGGCTCAAGAGCAGATCTGAGAGAGAATAAATAATCAGTGAATTTGAAGATCAATCAGTTGAGATTATACAGCCTGAGGAAGATAAGGAAAAAAGATGAAAACTAACAGATCCTTATAGATCTGGGGGACACCCTCAGGCATATCAACATATGTGTAATAGGACGGAGAGGAAAGAGAAAGGGGCGGAAAGTGTATTTGAAGGAATGATTCCTAAAACCTTCCCAAATTTGATGAAAAAATTAGTGTACACATCTGAGAATTCCAAGTAGGGTAAATCTTAAGAGATCCATACATAGATAAATAATAATCAAACTACTGAAAACCAGAAACAGAGACAGAATCTCAAAATCACCAAAAGAGAAGAAACTCACTGTGCATAAGGCCTCCATAAGATTAAGAACTAATTTTTTTGCCAGAAATCATGGGGACCAGAAAGTGGTAGGATGACATGCAAAATGTTGAAAGAAAGACGGTCAAGCAAGAATTCTATATCCAAGCTATCATAATAAAATGGATAAATTAAGACATTTGCAGATAAAACTGACGGCATCCAGTTAGCAAAAAGAAGAGAGTTCTTCGGGACTAGAAACCAGATAATAACTCAAAGCACATGAGTAAATGGAGAACACCAATAAAGGTAAATATACTGGTAAATATAAAGGACAATATAAGTATATTTATTATAACTCTTCTATATGACTTACAAGACAACTGTATAATGCAAAAAATTATAAACCTATATTGATGGGCACACAATGTATAAGAGGTAACTTGTATAACAATAACAGTAAAAGTTGGGGAAGGGGAAGAAACAAAGCTATATAGGAGCAAAGTTTTATATACTACTGAAATTAAGATTTACCCCAAACTAATTGTTATAAGTTAAGGTGTTAATTATTCCCAGGGTAAACACTAATTAGTAAAATTAGTAAAAACAACAGGGAAATTAAAATATTAAACTAGAAAAGATCTATTTAGCACAAAAGAAGATAGGAATGTTGGAATAAAGGTACAAAAAAGACGTAAGACACATAGGTTACACAATGTCAGACACAAATCCTATTTTATTAGTAACTGAATTAAATGCAAATACATTAACTACTCCCAATAAAAGGCAAGGATTGACAGAATGGGTTTAAAAGGCACGATTCAACTATATGCTGTCTACAAGATATTTTAGATTCAAAGGTACAAATAGGTTGAAAGTCAAAGGACTGACGACAGTAAACCATGCAAACCGTAGCCAGAGAGAGCTGGAGTAGATATACTAATATCAGTAAGTTTTAAGATAAAAGTTGTTACTGATGACAAAGAAAAACCTTGTATATTAAAAGTCAAATCACCTATCGCACAGATGGAATTATAAACGTATATCCTCTTAATAACAGCCCCCACATGCAGCAAAAAGTGGCAGAATTGGAGGGAGAAAGAGAATTCAGTGATAGTAATTGGAGACTTCAAACCCCACACACTCAATGGATGGAACAACTAGATAGAATATCAAGAAGGTAATAGAAGACTTGAACACCATAGATCAACCAGACCTAACACACATCTAGACCAGTCAACAGCAGAATACATTCTTTTCAAGGGCACATGGAATGTTCTCCACAATAGACCATATGTTAAGGCCATAAAACATATCTCAGGAAACTGACTGAAATCATGACAAGTATGTTCTCCAACCACAACACAATGAAATTAGAAACCAATAATAGAAAAGAATGGGGGAGATTATAAATTTGTGGAAGGCAAACAGCATACTCCTAAATAACCAGTGGGTTAAAGAAGAAATCAAAGGAAAATTAGAAAATACTTTGAGATAATGAAACAAAAATACAACATACCAAAACTGATAAGGCGTAGCTAGGGCAGGGATTAGAAGGAAATATATAGCTATAAATGTATTAGAAAAGTAGAAAGATCTCAAATCCATAGCCTAACTTTACACCATTAAAAAAACAACTAGAATAATAAAAACAAACTGAACCCAAAACAAACAGGGAAAAGGAAATATTAGATTCTAGTGTGGAAATAAGTGAATCAAAAAATGGAAAAATAAAGGTGGGAAAAAATCAATAAAACCAAAAATGACAAAGCTTTGGCTAGACTAACCAAGAGAAAAATAAAGACTCATGCTATTAAAACCAGGAATGAAAGTGAGGACATTACTACAGAACTCATGGAAATGAAAAGATTAGAGAGTATACAATCAAAATATGCCAGCAAGTTAGATGATCTAGATGAAATGGGCAAATTCCTAGAAACACAAAAACTGCCAAAAGTGACCCAAGAAGAAATAGAAAATATGAATAGACCTATAAGAAGAGGTTGAATTATGACCTAAGGAAAAAAAAAATCCTTTCATGTAAGAGAATCCCATTCCACGTAGCCTCACTGGTGAATTTTCCCAAATATTTAAAGAAGCATTAACAGCAGTCCTTCACAAACTTCCAAAAAATAGAGGAGGAAACTTTCTAGTTCATTCTGAGTCCATTATTACTCTAATTCCAAACCAGACAAAAACATTACAAGAAAAAGCCCAGACCAATACTCCTCATGAATATATATGCAAAAATCCTCAATAAATTCTAGGAAATAAAATGCATCCACATATAAGCAGGATTATACATCATGATGAACTGAGATTTTTAAAATTTTGGTATCATTAATATACAATTACATGAGCAACATTGTGGTTACAAGATTCCCTCCATTATCAAGTCCCCCACACCTACCCCATTACAGTCACTGTCCATCAGCGTAGTAAGATGCTATAGAGTCACTACTTGTCGTCTCTGTGGGGCCTTCCCCGTGCCCCACCCCCTACATTATGTGTGCTGATTGTAATGCTCCTTATTCCCCTTCTCCCTCCCTTCCCACCCACCCCCCTGCCAGCCCCTTTCCCTTTGGTAACTGTTAGTCCATTCTTGGGTTCTGTGAGTCTGCTGCTGTTTTGTTCCTTCAGATTTTGCTTTGTTCTTATGCTCCACAGATGAGTGAAATCATTTGATACTTGTCTTTCTCCACCTGGCTTATTTCCCTGAGCATAATACCCTCTAGCTCCATCCATGTTGTTGCAAATGGTAGGATTTGTTTTCTTCTTATGGCTGAATAATATTCCATTGTGTATATGTACCACATCTTCTTTATCCATTCACATGATGAATTGAGATTTAACCCAGGAATGCAAGGGTGGTTTAACATAGGAAAATCAGTATACCATATTAATGGAATTTGGAAGGGGAGGGGATACACAATCATCTCAATAAATGTGGGAAAAGCATTTTACAAGATCCAGCACCCTTCCATGATAAAACACATTCAACAAACTAGGAATAAAAGGGAACCTGTTCAACCTGATAAAGTCATCTACAAAAATCCCACAGCTAGCATCATACTTAATGGTAAAAGATTGAAAGCTTTCCCCTAAGATCAGGGACAAGATAAGGATGTCCATTCTTGCTACTTTTATTCAACATAGTATTGGAAGTTCTAGAAAGGTTAATTAGGTAAGAAAAAGAAAGAAAAGGCATCCAGCTTGGAAAAAGTGAAATTATCTCTATGTACAGATGACGTGAACTTGTTTATGGGAGATCCTGAGAAGTACAACACACACACAAATTTAGAGCTAATAGACGAGATTCAGGTAGGTTGCAGAATCAACATACAAAAATCAACTGTATTTCTATACACTAGCAATGAACAATCCAACATTGAAATTAAGAACATTTTACTTAAAACAGCATCAAAAAGAATCAAATACTTAGGAATAAATTTAGCAAAAGAAGTGCAAGGCTTATATGCTGAAACTATAAAAAAAAATTTAAGAGGACTTAAATAAATTGAAAAATATCCCATGGTCATGAAAGGGAAGCTTCAACGTTGTTAAGATGGCAATACTCTATGAATTGATCTACAGATTCAGTGCCATCTCCATCAAAATCTGAGCTGTCTTTAAGGAAGAAGTTGACAAGGTGATTCTAAAATTCATATAGAAACACAAGGATCCCAAATAGCCAAGATAATCTTGAAAAAGAACAAAGTTGCAACACATTTCCCAGTATAAAAACCTACTACGAAGCTATAGTAATCAAGTCTGTATGTGCTGGCATAAAGATAAACCCAGGGATCAATGGAAGGAAATTCAGAGCTCACAAATAAACTCACATATTTATGGTCACCTGATGTTTGACAAGGGTGTTAAGATGACCACCCAATGGAGGGAAAAGCATCTTCATCGTGCCGGGATGACTGGATATCCACATGCAAAACAATGAAATTGGACGCCTACTCATACCATTTCAAAAATTAACTCAAAGTGGATCAAAGACCTAAATGTAAGAGTTAAACCTATGAAACTAGAAACATAGGCATAAATCTCTGTGACCTTGGGTAAAGCAATGGATGTTTAGATATGATACATAACAAGCAACAAAAAGATAAATTGGACTGTTTCAAAATTTAAAACTTGTGTGCCTGAAAGATTCATATCAAAGTGAAAAGACATCCCCCAGAATAGGAGAAAATATTTGCAAATCGTGTATCTGGTAAGAGTCCTGTATCCAGAATATACAAAGAACCCTTACAACTCAATGAAAAGACCAATTACTCAACTTAAAAAACCGGCAAAGAGCGTGACCAGGCATTTCTCCGAGAAGATATACAAATAGCCAATAAGTACGTGAAAAAATGCTCGTTATCATAAGTCATTAGGAAAACATAAAAATCCCAGTGATACAGCTCTTCATACTCGACAGAGGGCTAAAATCCAAAACTGGACCATGACAAGTGTTGGCAAAAATGTCAGGATGTATCATGGTGCAGCCACTTGGGCAGCATGTTTCCTATTACGATGTAAAAATGATCACAAATTTAGTGGCTTAAAACAACACAGAATCCTTCTCTTACGGTTCTGGAAGTCAGAAGTTCCTACTTAAGTCTCAGTGGGCTAAAGTCATATCGGCAGGGCTGGTGCCTGTCGGAGGCTCTGAGTAGACAATCTGTTTTCCTCGCCTTTTTCAGCTGCTAGTGGGACTGCCTGTGTGCCTCGTCTCGTGACCCTGCAATTTCAAAGCTCATCACGCTAATCTCTCTCATCCTGCCATCACCGCATCACCTTCTGCTCAGACCCCTCCTTATTCCTTCTTATAAGGGCCACTAGGATTACAGTGGGCCCACCCAGATAACCCAGGATAATCTCCCCATCTCAAGATCCTTCATTTAATCACATTTACAAAGTCCCTTTGGCCATATAATATTCACAGATTCTGGGAATCGGAGATAGAGACCCCAGGGGACCATTATTTGGCAGTTACCACCTGATGGTGCCGGGATACGTCCAAGAGGATGGAACACACACGAACACACACACACGTACGTTTATGGCAGCATTATTCGTGAAAGCCCAAAAGCGGAAAACCCCAAATGTCGACCAACTGATGAATGGACAAACAAAATGTGGTGTTTTCATACAATGAAATACTATTCCACCACAGAAGGAAGTGCTAACACCTGCTACAACGTGGAGGAACCTTGAAAACATTACACTGAGTAAAAGAAACCAGGCACAAAAGGCTGATTATTATTTGATTCCTTTTATATGAAATATCCAGAATAGACAAATCCAGAGAGACAGCAAGGAGATTCATGGTCACCAAAGGGCTAGGGGGACGAAGGATTGAGGGGTGCCTGCTTAATGTGGTGGGCTTTCTATTTGAGGTGGTGGATATGTTCTGAAATGAGCTGGCGGGAATGGTCTCACAGCCCTGTGAACATACTAAAAAATCACTGATTATATACTTTAAAAGGGTGAATTCTGTGGTCTGTGAATTGCTTTAATTTTTTTAAGGAACCTGTTAATATAGGAAAGAAGGAAAACCGCCCTTTCTTCTCATAGTTTTGTTTTATAGTTTTGCCTTCCTTGGTGGTGGGAATCCCAGGGACTCCTCTGGACACATTAGGTGAAGCAGAGATACGGTTCAGAGTCCTTCCACAATTCAGAGAGTGATTAGAGGGGTTCCACTTGATGGCCGATAACGCATCGTCAGATCCGCTTGCCCAGGCTGAACGAACCTCTGCTCTCTAAGATCTGTAGCCTCGCGGGGTGCAGTGGTGCGCATGGATAGTTAAGTGGGGACGTACACAGGGGTGAATCATAAAAGGCACATAGATACAATGATATTGGAGGTCTACAGAGGGAAACCTCCTGGTCAGGGCATTCTGCAAAGGGTTCACAAAAGCTGGACTGGGCCTGGAAGTCAACTCCCGATTGAATTGAGTAGGTGAGGTAGATGGAGAAGGGAAGACAGAGCACAGCATTCAAGTCCTAGGCAACTTTACATGTGCAGTGGCTAGAAGAGAGAGAGAGAGGGAGAGAAACAACCTTCTTAACCCCTCATCTCCTGTTTCCAGACGACTGGTAGCAAGTGAACTTTCAATTAGCAGCACCTTCTCTACCCTCCTCACCTGAGAACATAGATCCCAGACACTCACAGCCACAAAGGTAATGACACTTAGTTTTCTGACAGCACTGGCTTAGCTCTGACATGATCTCCCCACGCCTTTCCTTAAAGCCCCTCAACTGAAACTTACAAGTTCTGAACCTATTAAACATTTTCAAGCCAGAGAAACTTGCTAAGGACATATTTTACACACAACTGCTCCAAATGCCACGGTCCTGACATACCTCTTTGGATGGTTGTTCAGAAGCTGGATCTGAGAAGACATTGGTGATATTTCTTCTCTTTAAGGCCTGCTCATCTTTCTTGGCCTTCCGGAGCTCCAGGCTTACTGTCATTCGCTGTTGCCGCCTCATCTAGTGAGGAAAGGAAAGAACTGGAGCTGTTAGAGCTGGGGTGTCAGGTCGTCACCATGTTTAGCCTTCAGGACACACTCCAAAGCATCTGATCGCCTATTTACAGACATAACAAACTGGAATAGTTAAAATCACAGAGCTACTGGATAGTCTCAGCTTGGTTTACCTCTTCTAGTTTTTCCTACTATACTATGTCTAGGAAAATAGTTCATCTTCCTCCCAAAGTGAAGAATGCTCATCTACACCCTTGGCTATAGGGACATCTGAGCAAAGAACCCCATTGCCCAAAGAACACATCTTCATTGGCGCTGATTGTTCCTAAGGAGCTAGCCTGGGGCTCCCGACTGTGCGGATCCAGGCGGGGCTAGGGACTTGGAAGGGAATGCCTGGGCCCAGGACGTCCTAGTTCCATCATTAGAGAATCAGCCTGAAGGTCCTTCCAGCCCTGCTCCAGTCCCCAGAGTTTAACTTGGACACCGTAACTGAAGAAGATGAAAAATTTAAATTTAAAAACCATACTGAAGATTAAAATTTTTATTAAAAAACACTCTTCTTAGATAAGCAAAACTCACAGATTGACTTCCTTATATAATTAATAAAGTCTTCAACCTAAAACCCCTCTATCCATAACTCACAGATTTTATGGTATTAAGAATCCCGGGGAAGTGATCTACTCTTGCGTTTTCGTGTTCTGCAGTACGGCGTCCAAGTTAAACTCGGGGGGCTGGAGCAGGGCTGGAAGGACCTTCAGGCTGATTCCCTAAAGATGACTGAAGCTCTCAAGTCCAACAGTCTCAAGATCACCTGGAGACCTTGATTTGAGTTCCGCTGTCTGACTGTGAGGTCCATGAGGTTTAGTCCTCCCTCATCTCGATATTTTATCATGGAACAGTTGGACGAATTATTCACTGGACATCAGGCAGCTATGTACAAGGAACATTTTACTCTGCTTTCTTTGTCACCTCCATCTCCCCGCCTCCACTCCACACCTGCTGCATTTCCACCCCGTGCCTTTCCCTGTACTCGTCCTTGGTAGAGTGAGGCATGGTGTCATACTCACAGAGGCATCTTTGCCGCGGTACTTAAATTTTCTCAGCCTCTCTTCGGGGGCTTCTAAAGTCGGCATACTGACGGGAAGCGGTGAACCACCTGTAGACAGGACAGCCACAGACAGGTTCTCAGTGCCCGGTGTGTAGGTTACTATGTTAAAGACATCAGGCTCTAAGCCCTTACAGGGCTCCCAGTGGCGAGGAGGGCAGACTAGGGCAGTCAGCCTCCGAGGGCATCAGCAGGTGCCCGCCCTGAGCACTCTGGGGGCTCAGAGGAGACTAGCCTGGGCTTCAGGAGGAAGGGAAACCTTTTAGAGGCTCTTTGGCTGCACCGAGCCTTTGACGGCTAAGCTAAGCAGGAAGGAAACACGGAACGTTTTCACGTCCAGGGAGCTCTCTGTACAGAGCATACGTGCTGGCTGGTGAGGAGCCCAGCCAGGCTATGGTAGGAAGGTGGCCCCTCCCCACACCCCCAGCCCACCGGCACATGGGGCACAACAGAGGCGAGCAGGACTCACTCCTAATGCTCTGGTAGACTGCCTCCACCCCAGCCAGGCCCCCACCATTTGTCACCCACATGACTGTTCTCCTTGCTTTTACCATTGTCAGATTCCAATCGGTTCTCTACAAACAAACCATGTCATTTTTCAAAGAAAAAAAATATGATGGTAAGTGTAATCTGCCTCCCACTTAAGAACCCTCTCCTGGCTGCCCTTTGAGCTTAGAAGAAAACTCGACTTCCCGGGACGGCCCACCACGCCTGCGCTGGCCCCGCTCCCTTCATCTGCAACAGTTCTTCCCTATGTAAGATTCTATGCAACTTCCTGGTCGGTTTTATTCTCTCCATAGTTTTTACCCCCACCCAATATTTTCTTGTTTGTGCATTTTCCTCCCCCTACTCCCAGTAACAATGGGACTACGTGTGTCTCAGGCGTGAGTCCTCAGCCCCTCCACCGTGTGTGGCATATGGCAACTATGTGCTCAGAGATGTGTTGGATGAGGGTAGTGGATGATACTCTCAATTGGAGCAGGTTATTCAAATCCGGCCCAGGCTGAACTTTCTACAATAGGGCAGGGAACGGCGTTTGGCGTTTTTTCTTACAAGCGTGCAGTGAATATGTCTGCTTCCAAGTATATGGTGTGGGCCACACCACATTACAGGAGAAAGAAAACTGGATAAAGATGGCCAGAATCTATTGATTCTAGTCTTGAGTGTGCAACAGCTGAGAACAATTTTGGCAAGAAAGACTAATTTAGGCATGTCGATTTAGATGGGACGGCGTAGACAATTTAGAGATTTCGTAAGTGAGTAGAAAGCCAAGACTGGTGCCTTAAGGAGGTGAACGCTCCGAGAAACAGAACAAGAATTCAGCCTTGGTGACATTCATATTAGGCCCTAGAGAAGGAAGAACCAGGAAGGAACCAGGAGCAAGAGAGAAATTTGAGCCAGAGGAAAATGAATGACAGCGTCAGACGCACTCCTGGAAACGCGGGCCCGGTCTCTAAACCAAAGGGCTGTCAACCAGCCACAGCGAGATAAAACAAGCCAGCAGAGAGCCTCAACACCGAGGCTTCATTTTGGCGACTTTGCCTATTAAATCATTAGTCTCCTTAGGAGCTTGGGCAAGAAGGGTCTGCAACTTGTCTGCAAGTGGGAAATGCAATTTGCTTCCTGGAACCGACGGGTCTACCCCTCCCTCTGGCCCACCCCGGTCCAGCCCAGTCCAGAGGTGGAGTGGAGCAAGCAGATTCCAGGAGCGTGAAAGAAGCGCTCAACTATTCTGTCATCATTACACCACATTCCCACCCACCCCCACATAGGGTGGAGGGGCCTCAGTGACATTCAGAGTCTATCGGTGGCTGTGTGTTTACCAGGAGAAGCGTCTCACAGAAGTTGGTTTCAAGACAATCTGAGGCTTTAGATGAATTTCGGCTGAAAGTAAAGCTGAAGGTGGCTTCAGCCTCCAGCAATACGGGGGAAGCCAGCACGTCAAGAGGAAAGAACCGCGTTGCCGGACGGTCTCACCACCGGAAGTTTAGGCCCATGAGGAATCACACCGTCTCCTGTCATCTACTGCGAGTAATGTCAACTTCTGCCCCTCAGGAAGAAAAGAGTTGCTTTTTATGACCAAAAGGTAAATCATTGCTGTTAATCATGACACCCTTTAAAACAGCATCTCAAAAGAGTTACTGACTTGCTGTAATAACCAGGGTCAACATTATCAGTTGGAACTGAGATCTGGGTTTCAGTGAGAAGCTATGACCTACATCTCCAAGAGATAAGGCACATGGCATTTTACAGGTCTGGACTGGACCAGTATTATGGGCCTAGTTCTGGAAGCAATGGCTAGAAAACATTTATTATGTGCCAGGAATGCTGGACACCTAGGATTAAATGAGGCAACATTAGTAGTAAGGTAGAGGTGGTCCCATTTTACAGGTGGGTAACCATCTCAGATGCCATTTCCCACCGAAACCCAGGGTTCCCGTAATTGTTAAACATCAGAGTCAAGACTTCAGTCTAGATCTGACTCCTGCCTCCACGCCCTGGAACTAAGCTTTACGGCCACTGATCTGTATCAAGGCCTGAGAATGCTAAGTCACTGTCATGGGTGGCACTTAACACATGGGGTCAGATGTTGGAAAACAAGAAAGCACGTGTTTTAGGCAATGGAAACAGCAGAGGTTGCTTTTGACATATTCTGCTATGCGTTGCTACCTCACTGCTGGGTAAGTGGCCCAACCAGTTCAGCTCATGAGACCAAATGTGCATAAGAGGCCACTTTGGTACAAGAGGCTGAAATGCTTTTGCTTCTGGGGACGCCTAAGTCTAGGAGCACTGCCATGGGAACCTTCCATCCTTCTACCCCATCCCAGAAGCGAGGGCCATAAGGGACCTCAGAGGCGGATCCAGGGCTTGGATGGCTGCCACCTTCCTTCCAATGCAATAGCTCGTAGAAGTCCAGGATGAGATGGTATCAGCAGAGAGAAAGCTCAGCTTCAGATTGGCCAGGACCCTCCCCTATCCCTGAGTCATCTTGAGGGAGCGGTTTCAAAGTCACAGATTTGGCCAAACCACTTCATCTGGGGACAGTCTGGAAAACCAGCTGCAAAGCAAATTCAGGCTCTCAGAGGCGTCTCTGGTCACAGCTCGAAATGCACTTCCTTCCCCTCGTGTTGCTATTTGTAGCGTGCAGGAGAGACAGCTACTCTGCCACCCTTTACCAGTGGTGTGAAAACGCCAAGTTGGAGGCTTTGAGTTATGCACAAGATCAAAGCAAGTACTTTCTTCATCAATTCTCTAAGTTTGAGATGCAGAGAAAGCCAAATTGGTGACTTAGGCAAACGTCGCCAACCTCAGGGCTTCATCTACACGCACGCCCCGCCAGCCTCAGGTCAGCCCTGCTGCTCCCTGACACTGAGACCCCTACCTTGGGCATCAGGTGGCAGAGACCCAGCCAGGGGGCCCTGGCCGAGTCTTGTTAACGGCACTGAGTCACTTTCTCTGGCTGGGGCATTACAAGCCATTTTGGTTCTAGCTATGCTTTTCTAGATCTAGCCAAGCTTTGATTGTGAACACTTCTCAAGGACTGAACACTCTCTTAAATTAAGATACATCTCATCACCCAAGAGTTGGCTTCTACAAAGTAGTATTTTTCCGATTTTAAATGAACACATATTCGTGGTATAGGCAATTAAATACTTCAGAAATGTATCGACCTCGACTCCCATAACCTCACTCCTCCTCTGAGTTAACCTTTCCAAACCCACACTGCCCTCTCTTGGGTCCTGGCCGCTCTGCACGCGCAACAAGGGTCTAATTACAGAAGTGAGCTCAATAAACAGTTCTGCAACACGTTTCTCCACTTCACCAGCGCCACAGTTATCTTTTGATGTCCTACGTTCAGATCTGCACTGCTAACAGCCACCGCTTCAACGAAAGTGGGATTTAAGCTAAAAATACACATTGGGCCGGAATGAGTGGGACTTAGAGCCCATGAAGGACTGAGCCCACCTCTGCTCTAAGGTGCACGGGTCAGCAAGCGGGCTCTGCCGGCCCAGATCCCCAGGGAGGGAGGGGATCGCAGGTCACAGGTCCCCACCTCAGCATTCTTTGGCTCCCGGCATGGACAAAATGTGTCCAGGTGCCATGCTTGATGCAGGGACACACAGCCAGGCATGCCTCCAGGGCCCACAGCAGCCCAGCCCAGAGGGGAGACAGGAGATCCCACCTGCTAGGCTCAGGAAAGCCTTACGGGTGAAGGAGAGTCAGGGGGACAATTCCCACAGGAGAAAATATCCCAAGGGACATCTCAGGGAGCAGGAACACAAGCCATCATGCAGGACACACAGATCTACAGGCTGCCACGGGGTTGGACATGACTCCCCAGACCCGGCACCTCCCTGGGGGCTCCACAGAATGAACAGACACCCAGCGACGGCCACATCCTCCTTACCCACCGGGGAAACAAGCCCAGGGCCGAGTCTGTGTAAAGCAAGGCTGAGTTCTCCAAGGAGAGGCGCCGCCTAGGCCTTCCAGGAGCTGCCCTGCTGGGCAGGCTTTGAGAAGGGCAAGACGGTAGCAGCCTTGCCGGGATCCCAAACAGCCTGGTGCCTCACTGCCCGCACGGGAACAAGGCATCTGGTCAGAGGACTGGCGAACACACAGCCACCCAGGAGCCCCCGGCACGCTTTCCCACGCGGACAGGGCTCCCACCCAGTCCTGACTCACCTGGCAAGAGAGCCGCGGCCTCCAGCCCCTGGTAGACCTTAAATGCCTTCAGCAGGTGCCAGGTGTTTGGGGGCATTCAGCCCTTCCCCGCAGGGCGGGTTTCTGATCGAAGTCGACGGTTCTTAGCTCTGGATGCACATTGGAATCACGTGGGGAGCGCTGCTGCACCCTGCGCCTGGGCCCCGGCCCAGAGACTGATTGAGTTGGCCTGGGCAGAGGCCCAAGTCTCCAGGTGATTCTCATGTCCAGACAAGGTACAGATGGAACCTCAGAAGAGCCAGCCTAGGCCTTCTAGGAGCTGCCCCTCTGGGTAGGCTTTGGGAAGGGTAACACCATAGCAGCCTGAGGCTTCAGCCTTTGAGACCCTCAGATGAAAAGGTGAGGGGCAGGGGGCCTCTCCCTCCAGGGAAGGGTTTGCATTCTGGGTGGTTACGGTTTCTGGAATCTGGCTAGATTGAGTGGTCTCTTCCTAAAACTGGAGTATCAGGCTTAAAGTTGATGTGGAGCGGTTAGCACATATTTATTTGCATGGCAGGCAAGGAGATTGGGTGGTAGTGAGAATGGGTCTGTTTTGTATTGAAATGGAAATAGGAACCAAATTTCATGTATTTATCCAACAATTATTGAATTCCCACTGTGTGTGGAGCCCTGATACGCAACAGTGAACAAGATGAACTGGTCCCCACCCTCCCATCAGGAGCAGAGATGGGCCCTCCCAGCGGAGCAGGGGCAGAACCACACCTAGGACAACACCGGACAGGGGAAGTCAGAGAGGGCTTCCTGGAGGGGGTGATCCTGGAGTCAAGTCCTCAAGGAAGGCAGCCCTTAGCAGGTGAAAAAACTGAGAAAAATACTCCAAGAAGAGAGAACAGCAGAGGAAAAGGCATTGAGGCAGGACAAATGGCCATGTTCCCCTGGGAACAGAGGCCGTCAGGACCGCCAGAGGGACGACAGGGTCAGGGGCCAGGGCAAAGATGGCCTTGTGTCCAGGGGAGGGGGCCGCGGGAGCTGCCCACCCTGGTCCAGGAAGTAAGAGGTTGTACCGTCTGTAGGGGATTTGAAATCAATGGTAAAACTCATTACAAATCTGGTGCTGAGCCAGGAATTCAGAGTCAGTGAGCAGCACCCCACCTACTACTCCCTCTGAAAGTGTTTGGACTTTGTCCTGAGAGCAGCAGGGAGTCCCCGGAGGCTTCAGCAGGGTTGTCCTCCCATTCACATTGCTTTTACATTTTTATTATGGAAAGTTTCAAATCCATAAAATTAGAGCGAATAGTGCAAATGAATCCTCAGATTCTTGTCACCCGCTCGACAATTACCAACACAATCTTATTTCTCCTTCCCCAACATTTACATTTTAAGCGTATTGATTTTTGTTGGCATGTGTTAAAGGAAATCTCAGATATCACCAGGAATATTCAGAATGAATCTCTAGCAAAGACTGAAAACTAAAACCAAAATACACAATCCCACCTGGCAAAATCAATAGCCATTCTTAGTGGGGCATTTTAGAATAGTTAGGCCTGCCTCAGGGGAGAGGAGGGTTCTTTCCAGAGTGGGCAGGAGGAAAGACCAGCAGACAGGCGTGGCCGGCAGCCAGGCAGTGGGAGAGGACGAGGGGCCCTGATCCCAGGAGAGGAGGGGTGCCTCGCAGTCAGGGCTCTGAGCAGGGGAAGCATGGAGTTCAGGGTGTGACCCTCCACCAGGGGTCTAGAGGCCATGGAGGACCTCGAGGTGGGATGCAGCAAAGGCCAGTGGTTCGGAGCTGGGGCAGGATACAGTGACCCATTGGAGTGGTGATGGACGACAATGACAGAGACGCATAGGCTGACGCCGTGGTTTCAAACTGAGGTGACCGGTGCGTGGTGGCATCAGAAGAGGGGGTTCAAGATGACCTATAGGAGGCCTGGCCCTGCAGCATCCAAGGCTTTTGAGGGACTGCCCCAAGCCTCCCTGTTCTGCCCAAGGCACCTGGGACAGCTCACCTTCCTCCACCTGGGACCCCATCACACGCAGGTTCCCTTGGGCTTTTCCACACATGTAGTCAGAAGGGCTCCTTTAAACATGCATGTCAGTTTATACCACTTTGTGGCTAACATACTCCACTGCTCAAGGGCCCCCTCGGGCCACACCTTGTCCCCACCGCAGCCCACCTTCTCCTTCTGACCTCACTCCCGCCACTCCCTCACTCCAGCCACCTGGCCTCCTCACTGTCCCTCCAACCCATCAGACCCATGCCGTTCTCAGGGCCTTTGCACCTGCTGTTTCCTGGGCCTCCCTTCCATCCTTCCTCGTTTTTAGAGACCATTTTTGGCTTACCTTGTTTAAAATGGAACTTCGTCCCAACCTTGCATTCCCATCTGGCCCACTCCATTTTGCTGTTCTCCCCAGCAAATTTGAAATGCAACATATTTGCTCGCTTGTTTGCTTTCCATCCCATCCCCCAGAACTATTTAAGCTCCATGAGGGTCAGGGTGCTATTCTACTCACTGCCTTATGCCCAATGCCAGGAAGAGTCACTGCTCATTATATCTGTTGAGTGCAGAGGTGGGCGGGCATGCTGGCCCCAGAGCCAGGCTCTGCCCCACCCCTGCTGTGCTCAGGGGCGCCCCTCCTCCGTGTGGTGGGCCTGCTCAATACTCTTTCCAAGACAAGCATCAAGCCAGCATCCTTTGAGAAACTATCATCAGTTCACCACAACGGCGCTCACAGTCACTACCCAAAGGATGCGGACAAGCAGGGAGAAAGCACTTTGGATGGAATCCGAGTCTTCGAACAGAAGTCCATCGTCCTCCCCACTCCTATGCCCCAGTCCTGTGTGAGGGCTTCCCTGTCCACCCAGGCGGGGAGCCTGGCATCAGCCTCCCCTCCCTCCACTGGGCCCACTCCTGGGCCGCCCACCCTCTTCCCTGGGCTGACCGCAGGGCCACTGGCCCACGGGGCTGGAGGCCCTTTCCTACATCGCCTCTCCAACAAACTCCTACGTTAACTTCTCGTGACTGAACGACCCGGATGGGTTTGTTTACCCGGTTTGTCTAACCCGCCTTGACTCTGGTGTGGTAGGAGTTACCACTCCCAGTTCTCGGATGGGGAAGCTGAAGAGGCCGATGGTGGGCGTGACTTGCCCGAGGTTCCACAGTGGGGGAAGGCCAGTCTGTGCGGCCCCATCTTTGCCTTAATGTCCCCCTGGGCTGGGACCACGCCTGACTTCTTGCTTGCTTGCTTTTATGGTGGTTAAAATACACGTAATATAAAATTTACCATTTTAGCCAGTTTCGAACGGACAGTTCAGTGGCATTAAGTACAATGACATTGTGCTGCAGCCATCCCCACCATCCATCTCCAGAATCTTCTCCTCTTCCCAATTCAACTAATTGTACTCCCACCACCGGCCCTTGGTGGTGACCCTTCTGCTCTCTGTCTCTGAGTTCATGTAAGTACCATCCTACAGTCGCTGTCCTCTTGTGACGGGCTCATTTCACTCCGCATCATGTCCTCAAGGTCCATTCGTGTTGCAGCAGGTGTCAGCATTTCCTTCCTTCAGCTTTAAGGACACGTTTTTCATGCCTTTGTAGTCTCGTTAATACTGTTATTTGCAGTGGCATTCCAAGTGTGGGCTGAGGGGCGATACGTCTTCCCCGGCAGGGAGGAGTGTTCCTCATCGACACGGTTCACAGTGGCACAGGACAGGACAGGACGCTAGTAAAGCAGACTGATCTCTACTCAGTGTTCATGACTGTTTTCAAATCCTCACCCGCTTGTTGCCTGTATCCCTGGCCAACTACTCCCACCATTCCCCCAACTTGGCACATAACTGGGTGTTTATAAATGCCTAGTTATTATATTATTAATATAAAAAGGGTTAAAAAAAACAAAACCAAAAAAGAATCCCAGAACTGGAGGGTTGATGTCACCGTTCCTCGGGGAATTCAGGGAAGGTTTTGTGCTTGAGGTCAGTCTTTGGGAATCCACTGGCCCCTGATGAATGCAGCTGTCAACATCCTTGGCCTGTGTGCATGTGTTTGTACGTGTGTGTCGCTGCGTCTGTGCCTGCATGTGTGTGTGTGAAGTGTGTGCACTTGTGTCAGAAAGTCCCCAGGGTCTGGGGAAATCTTAACTTCCCTTAAGGAGCTAATTTTAGATTCTTGGTAGATGCTGTTTGGCCCAGACCCAGGAGATAAGGAGGAAAGGGGATATTAAGAAAAGAAAAAGGTGGGGTGAGAAGGCAGCAAAGGGAAACCAAAGACTGATGATTTATCAGGTCTGAGGTCTGGCCAGTAAAATCCGAGCCTGCATCCCTCGATATAATAGTTATTTCCTAAAAGTGTGTCCTGTTTTATGGGCCGGCCCAACACCGTGTTCCCGAATGTTCTTGTCCACTGCTTGTTCTGAGCGTTTCCTTTCCTGGGGGTGTGGGAGCAATCTACAGAATCGCCTCTTCCTTGGAAACAATGGGTGGCCGTACCAGGAGTCCGGGGTCATGTACAGCTTCCACCAGGCGCCATGCGACGTCAGCAGCCAGGTCATGGACGAGGCTCCACCCAGGAGCGTCTATGGGGCACCTGCTCTGTGCTGGTCCCCGCGAGGTGCAGGAGTAAACCAGCCAGGGCCCCTGCTGCAAGGAACTCAGACCTCACAGCTGTAGGTGCTTGAGCGGCTAGGCTCTAATAACCACATAGGGCCTTTCTGTCCGGTGTTCTCATGCTCCTTTGTAACAGCGTGGTGAGGCGGGTGATATCATCATCCCAGATAAGGAAGTGAGGTAGGTACGATTGTCCCACTCCCTGTGATGGCTCCGTGCAGAACACACTGTCCTCTCAGAGTACAGGAAGACAAGCCAAGGTTCATTCCAGCCCAGTCCCTGGCCCCAAAGGGAGCACCAAAAAATCTGTGTTGAATGGCTGGCTGGCTGGATGGATGGATGGATGGATGAGTGGATGAGGGGTGGATGGGTAATGGATGGACGAATGGATGAGAGATTATGCAGGTGAGCTGGGCTTAGATTCACCTGAGCTTTTCAGACACTGGGCTTTATTTGACCCCTTGGGAGATTTACAGAAATTAAAAAGACTTTTCCCTTTGGAAAAATAAGAATAAATACTTCATGACAAAGAAGAATGATGCCGGGGGATGAAAAGTTAAAAATATTTTTAGATACTTAGATTTAGATATTTTCAAGATAATAAAATGACGGCACGTTAGTGCCAAATGAAATCGCATTGAGATAAAAGCCTCAATGCAGTTGAAAAAGAAAGAAAGGCAGCCGGAGAAATCTATCTTCTGCAGCCTTGACCACTGTATTTCTGGGATCCTGCAGAATTCCCAATTAATTAGGGAATCTCCAGTTAGCTTGGAATCAGAGACTTTTCAAGCTGGGCTTGTTCCAGGTCCCAAAGTGTCTCTGCCCCAATTCTAGAGCACTGTGTTCAGAGGAGCCTGTCTTTCGCCCCATCTTCCATGTCAGAGCCTGCAAGGAAGGTTCTGGCACTGCGGTGCTCAGCCTCTCCCCGCCCTGAGATGACCCTGCTGCATTCCAAGGGGCTATTTCTGGGCCCAGTCTCCATGTCCATGTTTGATCTTCAAGGAGTACACTGTGAACTTCCCTCCACCTGCCAAGGCTTCTTCCGGCACCCCTCCGGGGAGGATACTGATCCTCTTTCCTCCAAAGCGGCAAACAACAGCTGGGAATGCGGCATCGTGGAGGGGCAGCCCAGCCTCAGAAGCAGTAGGCTTGCCCTTTTTGTCGCCCAGTAAATGAGAGGGAAGAATGACTGTTGGGTGTCCAATAGCAGGGGCTTGTGCAGCCTGGGAAAGCTTCCCTAGCTGGAGATTCACTTCGTAGAAAGAAGGTGTGTCCCAGGAGCGGCTGGTTCCCAGCCCAGGGCCTGGCACACAGCAGGACATCTGTAGCTTTGGCCTCCTGGCCCCGGACTGGGTCTGATTTACTTCCACATACCTTGACTGAGAACTCGGTGCCATCTGAGGTTCTGGTCCCTGGTCCTGGCACTGGGGGACCTTCCACGGGCCCTGAGTGTGGGGTCCTCAGGCTGGCAGAAGGGGCAAAGGGCACGGGATTGATGGTGGCACCACCTGTCCACCTTTATCTCCCATGTCTCCTCTGCTCTCCCGAGTCTGTCTCCCCTTATCGGGCTCAGCTCAGTGTTACCCCACCTGAGGACAAGAGGCGATGGAAGTATCTATGAGAAAGTAGCTATGCCATCCCAAGGGCCCTGCTTTTCCTACTGCCATGTCCATGGCGTGGTAGCTTTGCTATCACCCCTCCAGCGGTTACCTCACCATCCCCTGCTCACATCCCTTAACCCTGCCCTTCCTGAGTCAACATGGTCTTCATTAAATTCTAGGCAATGAACCCATGAGAGTGTGCTCTTTCCTGCTGGGGCCCAGACTGAAACCTCCTGCCAGGCACTATCCTTCTCACAGTCACAGTGGGGCAGGGTCCCCTTTCTTCCCTCTGGCCAGGGGATGAGGACCACGTGGGAATAAGCCAGAAGCGCCCTGGGTGGGGCACACCGGGAATGGACTCCAGGCCCTGACTGCCAGGGAAGGGCCGCCCTTGCAGCCTCTCCTGGGTGTTTAGGTGTCGTCCTCAAAGGCCTCAGGGAGGGTGGGAAGTGCAGAGGCCTCCTCCCCTGCTCTTCCCAGAGAAGCTCCACTTTCATCTGTTTACAAACCAGACATCTACACAAGGACCTGCCCATTAGAAGTTCTGCTGCTAAGGAAATTAAAAACAACCCCATCAGGGGATCTGAACTTGGGGAGATGTTTGGGAGGAATTAGCAGCATTGACAACAGCCATGCTTGCAGATATCTCTCAGCCAAAATCTTGTCTTACCTTTGGGGAAACTGAGGCCTGGCACAGGAGATGTGCGGTTCATTCTCAGGTGTGAAGTATTCAGGCAGTGCAAGTGCTAGTAAAGGTAGAGGTAGATGTCATAATCGCTCATTAACAGGATTCTTCATTGCAGGATTCCAATTTTCAGGATACGGTAACATGCTGTAGGGATCAGATAATAATAGAAAGCACATGCAAAACATTAATATGTACTAAGTAAAAGGTTCTTTGGGTTTAAAGAAGCTGCTTCCCAGGCCTAAACCCAGAGGGACAGAAAAGGACATTGGCTCCACACTCAGGTGGGTTCCTTTTTCCTTTAAGAGTGAAGTGAGGCACAGACACCCTAAATATAGAAGCTAAAACCATGCGACTCCTAGAAGAAAACACAGGGGCAAATGTCCATGACCCTGAATTTGGCAGCACTGTTTTAAACGTGACATCAAACCATAGTGACAGAAGGAAAAAAATAGATGAATGGGACTTCATTAAAATTAACTTTTGTGCATCAAAGAACGTAATCAAAGTGAAAATGCCTACAGAATGGGAAAAAATGTTTGTAAATCACGTATTTGATAAAGATCTAGTATCTAAAACATATAAATAACTCTTACGACTCAACAACAGGAAAACAAACAACCCAATGAAAAAACGGGCAAAAGACTCACACAGGCGATTTTCTAAGGGTGCACAAACGACCAAGAACATGAAAGGATGCTCAACATCATGTCATTAGAGAAATATAAATAAAACCCACAGTGAGATGCCCCTTCCCACGCGCTAGGTGGCCGTAATAAAAACAAGGTAGATGAGTGTTGGGGAAGGTACGCAGAACTGGAACCCTTGGGAACTGCTGGCGGGAATGTGAAATGGTGCAGCCAATGTGGACAACGGTTTGGGGGTTCCTCGACAAGCCAGACAAAATTACCAAATGACCTGGCAACTTCGTTCTTAGGTAAATACCCAGAGAATGGAAAACGGGTGCTCAAACAGATACGTGTACATGCAGGTTCACAGTAGCACTATTTGCAATAGCTAGAGGGTGGGGACAATCCAATGGGTATCAGGGGATGAATGGATAAAGAAACTGTGGTATCTGTATACAGTGGCCCCAAAGGAATGAATTCCTGCTACTTGCCACAACAGGGATGAACTTTGAAGACATCAGGCTGAATGAAAGAAGCGGGCACAATGTCCTAGAGTGTGTGATTCCGTTCACATGCAATGCCTAGAATAGTAAAAAGACAGAAAGCAGGTAGGCGGCTGCAGGGAGCCGAGAGAGAAACTGTTTCATGGATATTTGGTTTCCTCTGGGCTGATGAAAATGTTTTGAAACTAGACAGAAGTGGTTGGGAGTCACACAAAATTGCGAATGTACTAAATACCCCTGAGTTATTCACTTTAAATGGTTTCTTTTATGTTGTTAATTTTTTCTCGATTCAAAAAAAAAAGTGAATTAGGGACCTGGGAGGTGGAGACCGGAGTGATGGCAGGTGCCAGAAAGGAAGTCGGCGGACAGCTCCTCCCTCCAGACCCAGAGGCCGTCTCCAAGCTTGAGCGGGTACAAAAGACTCTTATTAGAGTCCATTCGTCCCACTTTCCAGGTGGGAAAGGCAAGCCCAGAGAGAGCAGGGACTCGCTCAAGGCCACGAAATGCATGGGGAACCGTGGAGGAACTAGAGGCAGGGCTTCAGAGCTCAAAGCTGGCACCGCCCCAAGATGCCTCCTGGCCTCTGCAGGCCCAGGTGGGCTGGAAGGGGCCTGAGGCCGCGATGCGAAGAGTGAAGACTGGTCTTCTGGTGTGAGTACATAAAGGGATAAACCAATTGGCTATCTGGGCTCATCCACGCCGAATGCTTTCGAGGAGTCAACCCACGCCTTACTCCTTGAGGGTCAGCCCCCTCCATGAGTGCAGGTACAGCTTTAAGAGGAAAACTCATTAGCCAGTTCCATTTCTGCCCAAAGCCTGCACCCAGGGGCTGCGGTCGTCAGTTTCCCCACAAGGGCATTGGGAGGAAGGCAAATGTCCCAGACTTAGGGCCCTTACTGATCCCCCGAGGGAACCGGGGCGCCCAGTCAGGCCTGGGGAGGCAAGGCCAGCTGTGCCACCGGAGCCCTGAGGGGTTCTTTTCTTTTGCATCGTTTAGCTGGTTCAGACCTGTTGGGCAGGTGTAAAAGGGAGTGGCCAGCCTCTGCCAGACAGCCAGTCTCTCCCGGTGTGGTCTCCTGTGGGTACTACAGGGTAGGCTGGGGCACATGGAAATGGGATGGGGGTGCCTGAGGAACGTGGTTATACCGATGAGAGATTAGCAGGGGGAGCATGGGATGAGCATTTTCCGGGGCTGCAGAGTGGGCCTCTCATTCCCCACTCCGCGGGCCCTGGACCCTCAGGCGAGGAGAGGGCTGCTGGGACGCGTGCTGCATTCCACAGTGAGACAGCCGGGGTTAGAACCCAGACCAGCCCCTCTTCGCTGCACAAGCTTCCTTCCATGAGCGAATGGAGAGGATGCTGGGTCCATGCTGGCTTCAATACCAACCCTTCCCACACTCTGTACTGCTTTTCTTCCCCCTAAGGCCCCTTTTAGCTTTTGCATTCCATGAGCTGAATTCTTTCTGTTTTGTGGTTCATGATTTAAAAAAAAAAAAATGGGTCTTGCTTATCAAAAATGCCTAGAAAGAGCTGCTGTCGGTGGGGGATGGGAGTGGCTTAGATGCAGGGGCTGCTGAGAAGTGGGATCACACTGAGTAGGAGGTTGGTGGCCAGTGAACGGAGTGGGACGTGGTGTCAGAGGCCTGCACGGCCGGCTAGGCAGGGATTTGTACCCGACGCAACCAGGCCACCAGGCCAGGACACAGCAATGACACCGTAGCTTGTGGCTCATGGCAAAACCACCATTAAAAAAAAAAAAAAATACAGCCAACCTAATGGGAATAAACAAAGGAGGATTTCTGGTCCTTCCTCCCCCAGCAGAAAAATTAAAAACTAAGCCATCCCGCAGACGCCAATGGTTGTTTTAATGACAAGTCTAATGCATGTCAATCTGATTTTGCTGATACTTGCGTTTTCTTTTCACGTGGATTTAGGTCTCCTTTCCCTGGTGACCTCCATCTATGTTAAACAGAACCAGGGAAATGAGACAGCAAGCAAAAAGGCCGGGCAGCTGACCCGCCAGGGGCAACATATGACGAAAGGAAGTTATGCTGGGCAATTGTATCTTCCAGAAAGAGGTGGGGGAGGCCCAACGTGGCCACTGAACAGCCCAAGGTGACGTGTGGCAGAGCGGAGACCCAAAGCTCCCGGATGCTGGGCAAAGACTGCTGGAAGCTATTGGCAGAAACCAAGAACTCCCAGCCCCATGCTCCCCAGTGATGGGGATGAGGGGGGTTCTGATCTGGCCTTTGGGGATCTTCAGTGGGAAAATTCCATTGGGATTTTCCCTACCTTTAACTGAACTGTGTCATTTCCTCCCCTTTTAAACACAATTGTATTATTTGTACAAGACTTTGTCAGCAACAGAAGCCACCGACATTTTCAGATCTTATTATAGTTGTTGCAGAGAACTCAAAAAGATTGCTAATTCTCACTGTTACTTCAAAACTACAGTGGTTATCGGACCTGCTGTGAGATTGTGTTAGTAAAGAAGTACGCTTATTATGGTATCATGCAGATTTACTATCTTGTTAATTATATGTTAGTGTCATTTCTTTGTTGGTGCTCCTATGCATTTTATTACCTGAATTTAACACATTTTGTTCAAGTGGACCACAGATATCAGCTGACGGCGCAGGACCTCTGTCCCTTCTCATTCTCACTTTCTGTGACATGGACCAGCTTTGTGGGTGGGGAAGCCAGAATGCCTAAGCTGGCTCCCAGGGGGAGAAGAGAAGAGGAGGAGGTGTCTGGCCTCTTCTAGAAATACCGGGGCCCCTTGCTGGAGAAGCCGGAGCATCCCCGAGCATAGCTTGGTGCGGCCAGGGCCTCGGGTGGTCATGAAACTCTCCGTTTCTAGCTAGCTTATTTAAAGGTGGAAGCTGTACTCTTGGCCTCGAGAATAGCGCTGCTGGCAAAAGGGCTCAGAACCACACACTCCCCAAGCCTTCCAGAAGCTTCCCCAAGATAAACTGGGACTGCCTCTGACTTCTCTCTTTGCTACTTTGAGTCCCCACTTCTCCTTCCTGCTGGTTTGGGGAAAGTGTCTGGGTTCGGAAACCAAGAGGCCCAGGCTTGACCCTAGGTTGGCCTCGTCTGGAGAGAGGTGATCATTAAACCCAGGCAATCATTCTGTGCCGGGCACTTATTAAGCATCTCGTAAAGCCTGTGGACCTCTGCTCAGATTAGCCTTTAAATGCATAAAATAAACTACATAGGGTTACAGAGAAAACCAGTGGTATTAAGATACAGTTATGAAATATTAAAAAACCAATTTTTGATCCACGAATTAAAAGTATATTTCCTTGTTGGATTTAAATAACAATATCTAACTGAGGCCCTAGTAAGACCCTACTGTCAAAGTTGACACGAGGGTGAGTAATATTTTGAGGTGCCTGCAACTACATTAAAATGGAAGCAGAACAGCAGTATTTCCATTGGGGACAAACCACAGAAGTGCTGGTTTTACTGTGCCTTGTGGTCTCTGTTCGTACCTAAAAGGAAAGAGAAAACCCTTACGTGAAAGTGGTAATTGTTTCCCTGGCCCATTTCATGGTTAAAAATCCTTGCTTTACCCTCTCCTGGGCCTCATCTTCTCCTGCATAAAATGAGCTTCCCGACCCCGGCTTCACAGCCTTAGTCTGGGGGACATAGGAGGTGACCAGTGCAGGTGTCTCTTGTAGTTGGTCGAGATCACGGCTCTGAAGATTTATTAGCTTATTTCTTATTCTCAGTTATTAAGACCTAATGGCACCAAGATGTCCAAAATGACATGCAAGAAGCACCCCCTGCCTCTGGGGCGTCCGCCCTGGCCCCTACACCAGTCTCGGCAAACCATCCTTGCTGTCCCCATAGCACCCAGGGACGTCCTGGTTCCCACCCTGGGTTCCCTGTTGCTCCTTCCCCAGCCAAGCCACGGTGCCTGGTGGATACGAAGGTGAATGTGGGGATGACGTGGACCCAATGCCCCTCCTGGCTCCTCCAGGACAGGAGAGGATGGAGGCCAGGAGCAAGTCCTACGACATCGAAAGCTCCCACCGGTTCAAAGAGGAGAAGGAGGGCTTCATTGCTGGGGAGATCCAGTCTGAACAGGGCAACCAGGTCACCGTGAAGACGGTCACCAACCAGGTGAGTGGGGAATAGTCTCCAGGAGGAACCTGACCTTTGGGAGCAAGCCGACGCCCAGGCCCTGCTGGCCACACTTCCACTCAGGAGGCAGAGTGACACGGAGCACAGATGCCTCCAAGTCCTGTGTGCTGCGTTCAAGTTCAGATTCAACCACACTCAAACTGAGTGGTCCCGGGCAACCCACGTCCCTCTCCGAGCTTTGACTCTCTCAAAATAGAGATTCGAACATAATGGGACCCCTGAAAGTCCTCTGTATGCTCTAAAACAGTACATGTACGTAAAAGACATTTCGTGAGAGTTAACGTCTCAACAGCTCTCATGCGGAATCTATTTTCTGAGAGTGGGAATGCACATCACGCCCAGGAGCAGCTGCGCTATGTGCCCGTGACGGCATGACCGATATGACACAGGGCCCGGAACAGCCCGGCCAACCCGCGTGAGCGCTTCAGCTGCATGAGCGACAAATGGCTCCCAGCCCCCCTGCTGCACGGCGGTGGTGAGCCGGAGCTGGCTTATCCCCGCCTGCAAGGACCCAGCGCTACCCATTCAAGGACTTTGCCACCGGTCGTTAAGCCTTTGGCAGCTTGACATCAGCCACACTGGAAGTGACAAATAGTACAATTCAGGGACTGTCCCCCTCATACAGCTGGCTTGCCAGCACACCACTCTCTGTAGTCCACGCCGTGTCTGACTGGGGCGAGTTGAGTAGACAAAAAATTTGGCTTAGTAAATCCCTACCCTGCCACAGGCACCTGGATATTTTGCCTAATTCTTTCAATAACCCTCTGCAGTAGGATTGATTAACCCTATTTTGCAGATCAAGGAAACTTTGGGTAACTTAGCCACGGTCACAAAGACAGCACAAATGATGAACTCAGATTCAGACCTAGCCGTATCTGACTCACACCCTCACGCCCCCTCACGTTACCATGCCTTCTCTCCATGGTGGGCTGCAGAGAGAGAGAGTGTGAGGTCAATCCTTGGTTAATTCAGGAATAAGGGAAGCCAGAGACCTTCCAGGATCAGAACTTAACAACAGCTGGCATTCCTTTGTGCCCTGCCTCCCTTCAAGGAGAGAGATGAGTCCATAGCTGGGTTACTCTGAAAGTCAAGCTTCATTCTCAGGAGAACCTCCTTCTCGGAAGGGCGGAGCATTACAGGGCTGCAAGGAATGATGGGTATGTGAGTGGAGCCCCAGCAGCTTCAGTTTGGATGCATTTTAAGGGAACACTTAAGGACAGCCCTCACCTTCTGCAAGCATCCCCCGTGGGGACGCCATCCAGCCAGGCTTGGGAAAGAAAGGATGACTCACCTGGTCTCTAAGCTAAAGACAGAGGCCTCATGCCTCTACCAGAGCCGAAAGAAGTATTTGCCTGTGGGCGAGGCCCAGAGATCTGGAAACTACCAGCAATGGACTCTGAATAAAAACCCAGCTTGATTTACTAGGGGTGTGGTGACCATTCCTGGGTGGATTTTCCAGAACTGTCAAGGTTTCAAATTATCTGCCTATCGGGCTCATAAATTATTAAGAGTTCCAGAAATCCCAGGATGTGATCAGGCCTCACATCTCGGGCTGCAGGCTGCTCAGAGTTATTTGTTTTCTGGTCCCAGATGCTGGAACTTGAGAGCTTCATTTGCAGATGAAGAAATCAGGGTGCAGAGTGGGGATGGAATTTACCCGCCATGCACAGGAGCTCCAGGCTCTGACCGCTGTTAATATTTTCACCCTGAATCATCTACTGCTCAACATTCATTGTCTTTTTTTTTCTGCCTTGTTTGTTTACTTGCTTTCGATTTTATCCTGCAGGGTGGTTTGGTGGAAGCAGGGGAATGTCTCTTTTTTTTACATGAAAAAGTCCACTGCTCTTTAGAAAGCACCACTAATGCTCAAGGCAGAGAGCCAAGAGTCACATCTCTGCCAAGCATCCCTGGGATCGAAGAGCAAGTTCTGATCAGCTATCAGAGAGGACTGGTGGGAAGACAAGTCCAGGCCAGAGGTGCTCTGAATGTAGGGAGGGAACTTCATAGTTCGCATTTTTACATGATCCCATTTAAGTTCATGTAATTCTCCTAGCAACAAGCCAAAGCAGCTACTGTCCTCCCTCCTTTAAAGAGGAGGCGGTCGGGGCTCATATGGCCTCCGAAGTGGAAGTTCCTCCCTGTCCCAAGTTGCACAGGGGCCATAGTGGACGAGGAGTTGGGCCCACTGACTCCAGCGGCTTCTGGGACACCAGAGCGTGTGGCACCCTGGGCCAGACGCCACTGTGGCCGTGATAGTCCTGTTTCCTAATTCATGTGCTGCTGCGTCTTGCCCACCCCCACAGACTGTCACTATAAAGAAGGATGATGTCCAGCAGATGAATCCACCCACATTCTACCAGGCCAGTGACGTGGTGGACGTGACCTTCTTGAATGAGGCGAGTGTCCCGAACAATCTGTGCCAGCACTACACCTACATGGAGATCTATGTGAACCCCCGGGGCTGGGGGTGGGGGGGAAAGGTCGGCTGCACATCTTCTGCCCCTCTCCTGATAGGCAAGGGCTGCAACCATGTCTTCGACATGTTTGCATCTCCATGCCAAGCCTTCAACATCTCAGTGATGGCACCATCTCCACGGGGAGCTGAAATAACTTTTGCTGAGGACACCCAGAACTTTCCTTCTCACTTCACCCGTGCAAACGCTCCAATCAAAACATCATCTTCTCCCTGATGACTTCATATGGCCTTATTAGATGTCACTCCTTGTCCACCCAACCATCCAGCTGTCCTTCCATCTTTCCCTCCTCCCTTTCTTTCTCCATTCTATCGAACCATCCAGTCATTCATTCATTCAACAAGCACCGAGCATTGTGCTAATACGAGCAAAGTACGTTACCATCAGTCCCGTCCTGGAACTCCTCAGACAGAAGGATGGCACAAGAGATATAAGGATGTTTTGGTGTGTGCTTCTCTAGCTAGCTTTACTAAAGAGGAAAGATGCCTATTTGATAGGAATAGATGGGGGGGGGGGCCTGACTTCAAGGTCAGGGGTCACTGGGACTTGCCCTCCCTGGGTTTATGGTGACAGCAAGATGGCTGCTTCCTCTCGTTCTAGTTCAATGTTTCCTTAGTTCCAGATTCAGGCTCCCAGCAGCACTGTAGCCCCAGCAGACATGAAAGATCTCTGGAAAGCTCTTGGGGACATTTGTGGGCTGACAGGCTAGTGGGGGTATCACTGGACCTCACGTATGGAGCTCGGTCTGAGAACATCCGTGTAGGCCCGATGGCCAAGCTTAGGGCTGGGGCTTTCCTCGGGCTCCAGGCCCTTACTCCCTGTGGGAGGCTCACCATGTCTTTGGGCTAAAGGACTGCGGGCTCTGTGGAGCGTGGCCTGCGGGACCTGGGCCGGGAGGCCCCTCCTAAAATACAGCGTCTCAGATTGAGCAGCTGTTAGGCAGGGGGTACTCCACGGCCTAACTGCTTCCTTCTCACGTCCCTCCTGTCAGGATGGAGGAATGGAGACTGTCTCCTTTTCATTCTGACCAAAACAGGGACGTAACTGGCTTCCAGACTACCATCTGCCTCGCCCCAGGCCCCTCAGACAGGGTGGGAATGAGAGAGCGACTCAGCGGCTGGCGTCCCGGGATGAGACACTGTGTGTCATACTCTCGGCCGGGCAAGTGGGTTTTCTGTATCTCCTCTCTGCTTCTCTTTCTTTGAATCACTTTCTATTTAATAAGATTCCTTTAAAAAACTCAATCTATTGCAGCTATGCCAAGGCGAAGCTGTGGTGCTGTGTGTTGATTTCCACTTGGGCCAAAGTGGAAGGTTTTAAAGCTGAATTGAAAGGGGCACAGAGAGGAGGCATCGGGTCAAAATGAGTGTCCGACAAGATGGGAAGCTGGGGACCCGTGGATCTAGCCATTTCCCACCCTCACTTACCCTCCCCTCTAATAATCTGACTGCCTCATTGGTTTTTATGATTTTCTTTTACTGGAATGATTTCCTTATGGAATTGCCTTGGGTTGAAAAGAAAAGCTGGCGTCTCTTCTTAAGAGCAGATCGAACCCAGCTGCTCGCTGGCACAGCTGTCTAAGCACCCCAGAAATCTGTGGGCTCCCGTGGAAAATCCCCCAGATACGGTAAATGGAAAAAGCAAGACATAGAACAGTACTAGAGGATACTATCTTTCGCTTTAAAAACAAGGGGTGGGCATCAGAATGTGACTCTGGGGGTACTTGTAGGTGCATCAAAAACCACAGAAGGGGATATTAGAAACTAGCAGGGCTTACCTGTGGGAGGACGGGGTCGGTACTGAACATTTGGGGGGAATGTCTGCTGTGTATCTGTCCAGACAGTGACTATGTTATCTATTCAAATGATTAAACCTAAAGAAAATGAAACAAGTATATGTTAAAGAGAAGACTTGTTTTGCTTACTGAATAGAGACTCGAGACATAGATTTTGCCCCCAGAGAGGACACGACCCTCTCTCTCCAGGCTGACAGTTACTTCCAGCCAGGCTGCTCTATGACAGGCCAGGCCCCGGACGGAAGAGGACACCAGGAGGAAAGGCAATTAACCGTCTTCCTTTCCTCCCTCCGGACCTACTCGGGCTTGGTCTGTGGGAGACAATCCCTATAAGTGGCTGCCCATCTACGGGGCCCGTGTGGCCAACACGTACAAAGGCAGGAAGTGCACAGAGATGCCGCCCCACCTCTTCTCCCTCTCGGACAGTGCCTACCAGGACACGCTCGCGAGGGTGTGGGGTGGGGCTGACGGGGCTCTCGGGGTGGGCAACAAAAACTCCTTTGCCACTGTGGCTCCAGACATATTAGAACCACGTGCTACCCAATCCCAGCCCTGACTGCACCCCGCCCATTCAGGAACCTTGCTAAATGTGAGCGACAGCAGCATGGGACATGAAACCAGGTACCCCCACTCCGCGAGGGCTCCGAGACAAGTACCAGCCCTGCCTCACACCCTGTCTCGCAACAGGGGATGCCAAGTTCAGTAACTTGCCCGGAACTCAAGGCAACCCTTAACCATTCCCAGTATGATCTCTGCCCTGCGGTACAGTAACCTGTGAAGGGATTTTTATTACCATAGCCCTTTATGGTGCTTATGACTGGGTAGCTTTATGGGACAGGGCTGGTAAAAATGGAGTGGATGGTAAATTCCTGGCCCTTTTTCTACATGGATATATGCTGCAGGGTCAGACATATGGCCATGGACCCCACAGGATTCTGGGTCTTCGGCCCCCGCGGGCTGCCGTGGCCACTCTCCAGGCTGGGTGGGATGCAGGGAGATGCGATTGATTTGGCTAGGGTGATGTCAATATCTAGCTCCTGAGTGTTTCCTAATTACATCTTCCCCGTTGCTGTTTTCTTCCCTGCAGATTGTGATTACCAGTCTATGCTAATCACGTAAGTGTCCCTTCTGTCTCTCTGTCTATATACACATAATTAGGTCTGTGTCTCACACATGTAATTAAGCCTTCTTAGAATTAATTGGCGGGACTGCCTGGAAATCTGCAGGCAGTGAGTACGCTGCTCTGCAGGACAGTAGGTTGCACCTGCGAAGCAACCCCCCTCCGCTCAGCCCCAAGCCGCCCCCTGCCCGTCTGTCCTGGCTGAGGGGTGAAATGCGGCGACACTCAGCCTGCACCTTCTGTTGTTTTGCATCTCTGCTGCCATCCCGCTTCTGGGCTTCATTTGTCTGCTCCCGTTTCCCACCCGCAGCAGGGAATGTGGGGCTGGCAAGACTGAAAACACGAAGGTCATCCAGTATTTTGCCAGCCTCGGAGGAACTAGCAAACAGTCCTCAGATGGAAAGGTGAGGCCGCCCAGGCAGACGGAGAGCCTGACATCCCCAGCCGGCCCCACCCTCAGTCACACACAGCAGAGCCACGCCCCCCTCTCAGCCGTTCTGTGGGCGGGGCCACTGTTTGCAGGAGGAGAGGCTGAGGAAGAGGCAGCTTAGGGGGATCGCATAGGAGAAGGTGGCCGTGGACCTGGGTTTCCTCCTACGGGAAGGATTCTGCTGCCCCAGGCCATGTCTGTCCCCTAGAAGGACGGGTGACAGACCCCTGTACGCTTAGAAGGGGGGAAAGGGGATCACCGGCTCCCCCTTCAGATGCTTCTGCAGGCCCAGGTGACACGGGGAGCACAAGGAGCATTAGCTGCGCCAGTGGAGGCTGTAAAAAGTCAACAAAAAAATGCAGCGCTTGGGAGGAAAACCAAGGATCCCTAGGGAAGGGTTTTCAATTCACACAGGAGTCTCTCCACCAACAGCAAAGCGAGGAAACAGCAACTGAGAAGCAAGGCCTAGCATCTCCAATGTCCGGGGCTCCAGTGGGGACAATTCTCAGGCCATGACCCCCTTCCCAAGTCCCCTCCAGCCCTGATTTCCCGGCTTCCCCAAGGCCTTTCCCCTCTGGTTCCAGGCGCATAAATCACTGTCATTTGTAATCCCTGGGTCCCCAGGCAGCAGACGATGAGCTACCCAGCCTGTGTTTCTCGCTGGGCCAGGGGTCCCTAGAGGATCGAATCACCCAGGCAAACCTGTGCTGGAGGCCTTCAGGAACAACAACGCCTCCTGCTCTGCACGTGTGAGGGTGTGAGCGCGCAAGGGTGGCCCTGAAGGGGGTGGCTGGTGGGCAGATATTGTCACCCCACTCCAGGCGGGAAACTGGGGCTGATTTAAACATGTGAATGGGATGAAGTGAGTCATGCCACCTTTTTCCCAGGGTCTGTATCAAAGAGATGAAAGAGATCCCATGTCAGTATTTAAATCCATGGGCTTGAATAAGAGAGAGGCTTGATAACACAGCGATGGAGACCCCAGAACTCTCCCCCAGCCCCACGGGAAGGTGTAGGAGAGGGACTGTCCCCAGGGCCCTGGTGGATTCTAGCTCCGCCATCTGGTGGGAGCTCAGCATTACCTGAGGTGTCTTCCAGGGAGAAGAAACACCCGGCCTTTTCCTCTGACTCCGGGTCTCCTGCTGGGGCCTCTCCTTGCCTGAGCCAGTGGGGCTGGCAGGGAACCTAGGAAAACAGGGTTGGGCGGGGAAGGAGGTGGGGGCAGGTGAGGAACAGAGGGGAGCAGCAGGGAAGGATATACAGAGCCTCCTATGAACAGAGTTTCTCCGTGGCTCTGCAGAGGTCAGAGAGAGGGTGCAGAGTCTCTGCTCTCTTAGAGTGCTGTCTACCTGTTGGCCGAATTCCCACCATCCCTGCCTCTAACCAGGCTTCCAGAGGGCCCCAGCCCCTCCTGCTGGTGTTCCCCACAGGTGCCCCACAGATGCCCCAAAACTACAGGCCACCCCACAGACCCTAAACTGAGCTCTGCGCCTGTCCATCTCCTTCTCTGCCCACCTGTGTGGGAAAGCCACAGCTCTGTGTTCCACCACATTTGGCTAGTGACACGCCCCACAGCACCCCTGGAATTCGGTGGGGGGCTGCCAGTGGGTGCCAGTGGCCAGGCGTGAGCTATGTGTTGGGTAAGAACTAGGCATCCTCCCTGCTCAGGGCAGGTTCCTCAGAATCCACTTCAGAACTACAGGCAGACTGGCTGGAGCTGACATCGGGAGCTGGGAGTCAGGCCCCTTTTGGAGGGCTCTTCTGGGCAGGACCAGCTACGGAATGTGCAGGGCTCAGTGCAAAATGAAAATGAGAGGCCCCTTGTTCAAAAAGTAGCAAGAATTTCCAAACAGCAACAAAGAAACATTAAATCAAGCGGAGGGCCCTTCTGAAAGCAGCCAGTCTCGCACCCAGGAGGCTGGCCCTGCTCCCAAGCTCCTCTCCATCAGCAGTCAGGCCCTGCTGAAGCTGTGTGTCAGGGAGAGGGAAGAATGGGCCCACGATTGGCTATTGCACAGGGCTTTTGGAGAGGGGGGGTCCTGCTTTCCAGGGAGCCCTGCACTCCAGGCAGGAAGGGTCTGCAGATGGATATTTGTGCACATCCTCTTCCAGATCTCCTAGAAAAATCTCGTGTCATCCATCAGCAAACAGCTGAGAGGGGCTACCACATATTCTACCCGTACAAGATCCTCTCTAACAAGAAGCCTGAACTTATTGGTAAAGATCTTTATGTCTGTCTGCCTGCCCCTTAACTTGCTTTTCCTCTTGTTCCAATAACAAAAAATCCCCATGTGCCCGGGTCTGGCATCACTCCTGTGGCTGCACAAATCCCTTTAGCTCAGAGTGAACTGGTTACAGGCAACTCTGCTCACACATCATCTTCCCAGCGGCCTTAGGAGGCTTAACACCATGTTGGCCCATTTCACAGATGGGGCTTTGGGATGCCTATAACTCATGACTGAGACATAGACCTAGGAAAAAAAGCCTATAGGGCTTTAGAGCTCTCCCCAAGTCTTGGACCTGCTGTCTCTAGGCCCAACGCTCAGACCAGCAGCAGAGAGGACAACCTGTGGCCACTGCATGTGCAGTAACAAGAGGCTCCCCTCTGGGTGGGCCCACATTGAGTAAATAGCTCGGTGAGCACACTACACTCACTCACTCATGGGAGGCCCTTGTGCAGGCACCAACATGCTCAACCATCCATGGCAGACTTACTCTGGATATAAGGTTGGAGGAGGGAACACTCAACCTTCCACATACCCACCTCCTAACCCAGCCAGAGACTAGGTGCCATCCTCTGCTCACAGGTGGGCTTTTCTGTGTTGTACATGGTATCTTTTTTAAGTAATGCATGGCATTTTGAAATTGGAACATTTCACACAAAAATCCAATTTCCTGGCTTCTCCGGAGTAGCAAAAGATCCAGTAGCCATGGGCCTACCCTCCCATGTGGCACTAATCTAGGCAGTTGAGTGGTGGTGGCCTCTTTGGATGGAGCTCAAGCTCTCCTATTTACCACACTCCCCACCAAGCCTTACTGCCCCCCTGACCTTGAAGCAGAGTGGTAGCTACCATTTATCCTCCTTCTTGGGCTGTAGTTTTTCTCAACAGAAGAAAGGAAAGGAAAGGAAAATATTTCTTGTACCCATGTCTCTTCCAAAAGTGGAAAAACAGACCAAGAGGGGCTCACATTTGAAGAAAAATAGAAGTGAGTGTATCTTTGTAAAAGCAACGACATCCATGCATATTATATGCAAGTGATTGTTACTGCCTACAATCATTGTGTTACCTTCCACCTTGAAGTATGACCTGCTTTTCATAGGAGAGAGAAAGGAGAGAAATATGACTTCATTTATTCCAAAAATAGCTATTGGGTGCCCACTAGGTGCCAGGTACTGGGCCAAGTGAGGAAAGACATAACCAAGTTTCTGAGACCCTCTTGCTATTCTAAAGTTCCTCGTGTGCCCTGTTCAAGTCCTCCGTGATTCTGGGTGACCCCAGAGGGCAGGGACATGTCTTAGTCAGCTATGTAACCCCCAGGAAGCCCCCATCATGCCTGGCCCATGAAAGGCATTTAGAGACATGAGTTGAAAATGAAAGAGAAGAAAACCACATGTCCCCAAGCTGCTCACCTTTCCTGCTCTCGGCAGAGACTTTGCTGCTAGTCCCTAACCCTAGGAGTACCACTGAGTGAGTCAGGGCATCACCAGGGTGGAAAACATGGACGATGGGGAGGAGCTGCAGATCACAGCTGTTAAGTGGGCGGGTGCAGCTGGCGAAAGGCCGGAGAGCCAAGACAGAAAAGCTGGGGCCCTGCGTGCACTGCCCCCAGAACTGGGCGGGGGCACCACTCAGAGCGGCCGGGCAGCAGCCCCAGGTCTTCCCTTGAGATTTCTGGGGTTGCGGTTGGCATTTATCCCAAGCCTGTCATAGGAAGCAGGGCTTCTCTCTGCAGAGCTGGGCTAGGATTCCACAGGGATATAAGGGGCCATATATTCCACGTCGCACTTCCTCCTCCCAGCCCAGCTAGAGGCGACCCTTTCATCTCCTCAGCCCCCACTGCCCCCTCCTCCTCTTTGACACCACGCACCTGCGACTTCCACCAGGCATTTCTGTGCACTCTCTCCTCTGACGGCAGAACTGATTCCTGACACACTGCCTGCCCCTTCCCCCAATACCTAGCGTGAAGACTTCACAGTAATAATAATGGTAATACTAGGGGTACTTCCCTTTATTATTATTTGTCCAGCACCCACTATGTGCCAAGCACTGGATTAAACATTTACATATCATTCTGGTTTATCCGTATAAACACCTACTATCCTCAGGTTGCAGATGACTAAACAGAGGCCACAGAGATTAAAAACAGTGACTATATCACAGAGCATCTGGTCGGAGCTCCTTGGAGGAAAACAGACTTCTCCCTGGTCAGAGTGTCTGACCGCCAGAGCCCACACCCTGCCGCAGTGGCCCATGGGTGCCACCCCACCATTGCGGTGCCACGGCCTCCACTCTATGGAATAAGAAACCAGGAGTTTCTTGGCTTTCTCCTCCCTGTGGCCTCAAAGGTTGCCTTTGACATGCTGGGCTTCAGTGCTGTACAGAAGATGGGCATGTATAAGGTGACTGGGGGCATCACGCACTTTGGCAACATGAAATTCAAGCAGAAGCCAAGAGAGGACACCTCGGAGGGTAGGTGCCCAGCTGGGGCCGAGGAGACAGCCAGCAGCGGGGGCTCACTGCTCTCCTGGGCTTCACGCACATTTCAGAGACGTGCTGTAAACCAAGAATGTTCCTTGGAGGTCCAGGCATTGATATTCTCAGAAACATGACAGAGAGTCAGAGACATGAGTTTGGTCTCTATACTCTGCTTTGCCCCTTGACTTCGAGTGTGGAAACCACCTCAGACGTTGTCACTGGCAACACGGGGGTCTCCCTAATGACACAGATGGTGCTGTGATTCCCCAGGGCAGGACACCATCTTTCTTTCACTCACCTGGTTTTCCCATCCTTACCGAATGACAGGCAAAGTCGCCCACCTCACGGGTCTCAGTTCTGGGAAGCTGCAGAAGGCCATCACCAGGCCTCGGTCAAAGCAGGCAATGCGCCTGTGCAAAAGGGCCAGAACGCGGAACCACGCGACAGCTCCATCAGGCCCTGGTCAAGGCCACCTGTGAAAAGACGTTCACGTGGCTTGTAGTCAGGCTCAGGAAGGCCTCGGACATCAAAATGCAGAGGTGGTTCTTCATCGGGGGGCTGGACCCGGCCGGCTTCAAGATCTTTAAGGTGTGCCTGGCCTCACAGTTCATTCCTGCTTTGGGGTGGCCGTCCTCCTCTTTTAAGCTGCCTTTCACCATGGCTCTCTCACTGCTCGCCTTGGACCTGGGGTGGGTCAGTCTCAGTCTGCTCCTGGGTCTCTGACTTCTGGCCTCCAGAAAGTTCCTTCGTTTGTATGGTGCCAAGTCATGAAAGATTCTGTGAACAAAGTGGCTGAGAAGAGTGTTCTGCCGGAGCCCCCCCTGCACTAGGTCATAAGAGCTGGTTGTTGAATATTCAGGAATATTGTGAGCCATTTGACATTATGTTGCTACATGGCCACGGGGTATTTATACCATGGCAATTGGCCAACACTACAAATCAGGCTTTTTTTTATTTAGAAAGAGAGAGCTGATTTATCAGTGCAGCACTTCCTGCCCACAAGTGAGGCTCAGGTCTCATCCCAAGACTGAGATCGTGGGTCAGGAAGATTTTACCTTTGTAACTGGAGACAGCATGATTAGGAGTCAGTAGACCTGCTTCTGGACTCAGGTTTGGCCACCAACTAGCTGTGTGTCCTTAGGAAAGGGGGGTCCCCTCTCTGAGCTAGTTTTCTTTAAAATGAGCGGTCTGGGAGATGATCTCTAAGGTACATTCCAGATCCGCTATCCTATTATTCTAAGATTTCTACTAGCCACAGATGGAGTTTTTGTTTGTTTGTTTGTTTTAAAACAGCCAAGCCTAATTTCTTTCAGGCTCTAAAAGGCTAGTTTGGCTACTGTCTACAATAAGATCACTTAATTTCATGGGTGGAAGGAGCTTTAGAGTTTCAAAACTGTGTTCCCTGAGTCCTAGGCAGCCACCGATGGCCAGAAAATGTGAGACTAGGGGAGGAGGACAGCCTGGGCCACAGCAGAGTGTGTGAAATAGACAAACAGGGTTCAAACCCCAGCTCCACCACTTCCAAGCTGTGTGCCTCCATTTCCCCACTGTAAATGGGGACACTAATCATTCTTGCCTTATAAGGTTTTGGAGCAGGTGCGGCTTAGCCCGGGGTCTGGCCCACGTGAGTGCTTGATGAATGCTGCTCTGTGACACAACAGCCCCTCCACTTTAACCTGTTTTGGCATATGAGGCTTCAGCATGAGCTTTCATTCTGAGAAAGCAGGCCCTGGTTTAAAAAAAAAAGGTGGGGAGGTGCTTGTAAACCCTTCAAACTCCTTCATCCTACAGATGAGGGCGAGAAAAACTACACAGAGAACTGATGAGAGCACTCAGGGAGTCAGATCCATAAAGGATCTCAAATGATTTCCATCTCTGGAAAGAAAATGGTTCTTTCCACAGTGATTCTCACGAGCTACCCAGGGCCGGTGTCAGAGTTTGGGCTCCTGGCATCAGCATGCACCACGCTGCTCTGTGCTTCGCAGGGACAGTAACAAAGAAGGGCTTCTTGTGGGACTGCCGGTCAGGGTGCAGGCCTCTGGAGTGGTGCCTGGCACTGGTCAGCCCTCAGCCCATTTTAGCTGTGCTTGTGGCCCACCCCTCGGTCCGGGGAGGGGCTCTGTGTCTGGCCTGATGCCCCCTCTGCCCTCCTACAGTTCAACAGCTTTGAGCAGCTGGGTATCGACATCGCCAATGAGAAGCTGCAGTAGCTCTTGAGCCACCCCGTGTCCGTGCTGGAGCAGGAGCCCGGGAGGGAGGGCGCTGCTCGGGTCGGAGCAGGAGCCCGGGAGGGAGGGCCCTGCTCGGGTCTTCATCGGCTTTGGCTTTGACCTGCAGGCCTGCATCGACCTCCTTTGCAGGAGGTAACCTGCTTATCGAAGGAGGGGCTTGGAGAGAGGCCAGGGCCCCGACCAGGCACACCTCGGGAGGGGACTTCACTGGGGCCCGTGAGGAGGCAGCAACTGGACTTGGCAGTCAGCCACACTGCTGACGATCTTGGTTGGCATGACATCTAGCTTCCTCTCTGCAAAATGGGTACAAGTGACTGCAGTGGGTACTGTTAGGCGGGCTGCTGTATGCCTTTACTTACTGGCTGCTGCACGCAGGGGGTAATCTATCACTGCCATTTCACAGGTGGGAACAGTGAGGCACAGAGAAGGAAAGACATTGTCCACGGTCATACAGCCTGTGAGTGGCGGTCAGGTTCTATCCTAGGCAATCTAATAGTCTCTCCTGCAATCGCACCATAGGGAATGTTTTAGCAAATGGTCTAGTTTAAGACTATACATTATCTGGTTAAATGCAGAAAAGAGTTAAAAAAAAGGACATGAACAGGACAGGTGATAAAATTTGAACAAAGTCTGTAGTACTGTATCAGTGTTAATTCTCTGCTTTTCATTATTATACAGAAGTTATGTCAACATTTGGAGAAGCTGGATGGAGGGTATGTAGGAATGCAAGCCTGAAATTATCTCAGAGTAAAACATTTTAAAAAAGAACAAACACATCTTGTCTCTGAGGCTCAGCCTTGGGCCCATCACAGAGAACCTGTCATCAAGGCAGCCAGGGGTCTCTGATGCGGGGCCAGCATTAACCTCCCAGGAAAGGTGTCTCCAAAAACAGGCTGTGTGCATAATAAGACTATTCCCTAACACCTACAAATCCTCCCTGCCCAGCCGTTCCAGAGCCAGAGATGTCCTCAGGCTTGAGCTTCGAGGTAAGTCTTTGTTAGAATTCCAGACCGCCCCCATGGATGGTGGGAATATTAAGTCACTAACAGCATTTATGAGCTCTCTGTTTTTGTGAGAAGAGAACTAGAACCAGTGAGGCCCCTGGCAGCCAGGAAAACCACTGAGGGGCAGAAGCAGGTAGGAGAGAGATCCATGCAGAGGGCAGGTGGCATTGATTTCACCATTTTTTTGAGGGCCAAGCCCGCCTAGAACCACTATTTGGGCGGGATTAGCATTTGGGGAGCTATGTAGCCCCTTCAGACTTCCGTCTTCCCTTCTGCTAGACGCGATGAATTCTAGCATTTTTCAAGACTGGAAGGGCTGTGGCATTTGAGACCAGACCACGGAGCGCCGAGCCAGCACCTTTCCCAGGTCACTGCCCAGAGTTCTGTTCCTGGCTGGCCAAGTAGGTTTCTGGGGCAGCCCTCCCATGGACCCCAGGCCAACACCTGAGTGGCCCATTGGGATGCTCCTCTACCACCACCTGCTGTCTTCCCTCCTAGCCCATGGGCTCTTCTCCATTGTGGAGGAACAGTGTGTCTTCCCCAAGGCCCCTGACGCCACATTCAAGGCGGCCCTGTATGACAACCACCTGGGCAAGTCCAGCAACTCCCTCAAGCCCAAGGCGGGAAAGGGCCCAGGGCCCGGGGCCCACTTCCAGCTCGTCCACTGCGCAGCCACTCTGAGTGCTGCCTGGGGCCCCCTGTGGCCACTTGCTGGCTGCGGTCAGCTTCTATTATTGTAGGTCCATACTGCCAAGGCTTTCCTGAAGCTTTCTGCCTCTAACAAGCATTGCCGTGATATAACAGGGGGATCAGCTCACTTAAGTGACCTCTGGCTCCTACTTCCTTAACCCTTTTCCTTCTGGGAGTTCCAAAGCAATCCAACCATGGGGGCCTGCTAGGGAGCGACCGGCTTGTTGTGCTCTCAGACCTGCCAGGGCCACAGCACTGTCTAAAGCCCTCGGTTTGATGGCTGAACTTCAATCTTGGTTAGAGAAGACAACACTCACAAAAAGAAAAAAGGTTTTTCATAAGCCAATCAATTATTCCCCAATTGATTAACTTGGCCCTCTGACAGCTGGTGGCCCACAAACTAACGAGGCGACATTGACGGAGTGGCTTTTTCACTCGTGACAAACTTAGTCCTTGGGGAGGAAGGAATTACGTGCAACCAGGTTCTATCTGAATGATTGACAGGGGAGACAACTTCTGTTCAGCAAGCTTGTAAGACTGTGTCTGGTTTCCCTGGGGTTTCAGGAGACGCCCTAAATACCAGTGTCCCTTGTAACACCAGTTTGCTAAGACTCTGTGGGCTTAACTTCAGGGAAACAGCAGCCTTAGGACAGAGCTGTCAGGAAGACTGTGATTGGATTGGGTACTGGGGCCAAGATTTTTATGATCTCATTGACCATAACAATACCAACTACTCGTGAAATGGATTGTGCCAATATGTAGGGCAAATGGCAGGCTTGGGGCCCGACTGCACTGCTTCACCTCACCTCCCACAAAGAAATAAGAGCTCTGTATTTATAGCAATAGACCATCACAGTCAAATGCATCCTGGGCACTTCCAAGAGGGCTTAAAGGGAGGTCCAGAGGCGATGAATGTCTATACCCTGCGGAGGAGAAAGCAAGCCCAAAGGTTTTGGCTTCTCGTTTGCTTCCCTTGGTTTTCTGTGTGCAATAGGATCTGAAAGGCTCCTTCCTCTTTGCCTCTTCAGCTGGGGCCACACGGCAAAATGAGAAACAAATCAGCAGATGTCCAAATACTTAGATACCTGGAACACCCAGTTCTGAATGGATGGAGTCCCCGCTTCCACCAGGCAATTGCCAGGGGATGTGTGAGCTTCAGCAAGGAGGGATCAGACACCCTTACAGGGAGTTCTTCACGCAACTCCAGATTCTGGTGGTCAAGGCCACTGGATCGTCCAGGCTCAGTCCACTGGATAGGAGCCCCAGGGGCCAGGGAGGCTCAGTGTGGCCAGCAAAGCAAGACATGCAAGAGAAAAGTAGAGCCCAGCAGAGAATAGCCAGGGAGTCCTGGTTTGTGGGCAAAGCCCAGAGACAGGGTATCATAGACATACAGGCAAACTGCAAATGCCCAGGAAAGAAGTTGACGGAGCCTCCACCTCAGACCGGGGTTCAGGAATGTCCTAAGATCCAGGCAAGGCTTCAGGACAAGAATGAAGTCCCAGGAGATGGGGGGAAGTTTGGTCCTGGGAACCCAGAGCAGGCAGAAGTGTAGGGAGAGCTTCTGGCTGTGGGACCCGGAAGGTACAGGCTGAGGCTGAAAGGTAACCACTGGCTCTTGTCCCCCATCACAGGCTGCTGGAAAAGAACAAAGACCCCCTGAATGAATGAGACAGTGGTGGACTTGTTCCAGAAATCAAGCCTGGCGCTCCTGGGCCTTCTCTTCAAAGAAAAGGCTCCAGATACAGCTAACCCCTTATTGTGTCCAGTCTCTCTGTGCTAATGCCCCTTGGTGGCCAAAATGGAAAGAAGGAAACAAAACTCTTATTCAACAGTCACTGAATGGATGACTGAATGAATGCCAAGCTCCTTGTGGTATGGATGACAGTGGAACAGAGATGCAGATGCATTCTGGGTGCGTCCAGCAGCCGAATTGATCATTGGGCCCGTATAACTTCTGGGGGGAGCCTATGTTAACCTTAGAGAAGTTGCCACCTAAGTGCCCTGTGCTTATTTGGTCCTCTCTGCTCTTGTCTGTCTGAGGCAAATGGCAAACCCAGCCTGGTCTCCCACCCAATAGAGGTCATGGGGCCCAGAGGGGAGCACCTGGATGGGAGCTGCCCAATGGGACTGCCACTCAGGAGGCAAGAAGTGTCAATCTCCCTGAGCTCAGAGATGTTTTCACCCCCAACACGCGATTCCTCCAGATGGTCTGACGGCTCGTCTTCCTCCCCAGGCAATGGCAACGGTTTGTCCCTGTGCCAGCCCAAATCGCAAAGGGCTACACACTCTCCAGAAAGCACAGCACTCTGTTTGTCAATCATGTTGCGATCAGTTCGTTCACCCACTCTCTGGTAGACCGCATCTTCCTGGTGCGAGGGCTGAACCTCAACTGGAAAAGCCTTTTTTAAGCCAGAGAATGCCTAGGGGGATAATGCTCTCCAACTTCAAGGTCTACTACAAAGCCACAGTAATCAAGACAATTTGGTACTGGCACAAAAACAGACCCACAGACCAGTGGAACAGAATAGAAAATCCAAACATTAACCCAAACATATACAGTCAATTAATATATGATAAAGGAGTCTTGGATATACAATGGGGAGATGACAGCCTCTTCAGCAGCTGGTGTTGGAAAAACTGGATAGCTACATGTAAGAGAATGAAACTGGACTACTGTCTAACTCCATACACAAAAGTAAACTCAAAATGGATCAAAGACCTGAATGTAAGTCATGAAACCATAAAACTCTTAGAGAAAAACATAGGCAAAAATCTCTTGGACATAAACATGAGCGACTTCTTCATGAACATATCTCCCTGGGCAAGGGAAACAAAAGCAAAAATGAACAAGTGGGACTATATCAAGTTGAAAAGCTTCTGTACAGCAAAGGACACCATCAGTAGAACAAAAAGACATCCTACAGTATGGGAGAATATATTCATAAATGACGTATCTGATAAGGGGTTGACATCATAATATATATAGAACTCACGCACCTCAACAAACAAAGACCAAATAATCCAATTAAGAAATGGGCAGAGGACATGAATAGACACTTCTCCAAAGAAGAAATTCAGATGGTCAACAGGCACATGAAAAGATGCTCCACATCACTAACCATCAGAGAAATGCAGATTAAAACCACAATGAGATATCACCTCACACCAGTGAGGATGGCCAACATCCAAAACACAAACAACAACAAATGTTGGCGAGGATGGATGGGGAGAAAAGGAAACCCTCCTACTCTGCTGGTGGGAATGAAAATTAGTTCAAACATTCAGTATGGAGGTAACTCAAAAAACTCAAAATAGAAATACCATTTGACCCAGGAATCCCACTCCTAGGAATTTACCGTAAGAATGCAGCAGCCCAGTTTCAAAAAGACAGATGCACCCCTATGTTTATTGCATCACTATTTACAATAGCCAAGAAATGGAAGCAACCTAAGTGTCCATCAGTAGATGAATGGATAAAGAAGAGGCGGTACATATACACAATGGAATATTATTCAGCCATAAGAAGAAAACAAATCCTTTCATTTGCAAGAACATGGATGGAGCTAGAGGGTATTATGCTCAGTGAAATAAGCCAAGCCGAAAAAGACAAGTATCAAATGATTTCACTCATATGTGGAGTATAAGAACAAAGAAAAAAAAAACTGAAGGAACAAAACAGCAGCAGACTCACAGAACCCAAGAATGGACTAATAGTTACCAAAGGGAAAGGGACTGGGGAAGATGGGTGGGAAGGGAGGGATAAGAGGGAAAAAAGGGGCAGTATGATTAGAAGATGTAATGTTGGGGGGCCACGGGGAGGGCTGTACAACTCAGAGAAGACAAGTAGTGACTCTATATCATCTCACTACGCTGATGGACAGTGACTGTAATGGGGTTGGTGGGGGGGACCTGATGAAGGGGGCAGTTTAATCACCATAATATTGCACATGTAACTGTAGATTAATGATACCAAAATAAATTACTTAAAAAAATAATTGGCTTTATAACATGCTTTTTATTGGCTTCCCTGCTCCACTTCCCAATTCCATCACCTCTCAGATACACTACTTGCACTTGAATCCTTGTCTCAGGGCTGGCTTCTGGACGACCCCAAACTAAGACGACCACCTTAGGGATTATTTGAGTTCTAGCCACTCCCCACTTGCTAGAGTATATGAACACTGCCTAATGGAGTAGGAAGGGTCACTAGAGGTCATCCTGTCCAAGCCCTGTGAAGTCCCTAATTGGAGAAAGACTTGTCTAAATTACAAAGGAGGCTGCTGCCAGGTCAGACAAGAAGCAGTTCTGTGCCTGGAAGAAAGGATCGGCAAGGGAAGATCTTGGTGTCTCCATTCCTAGGAGCCCCTTCCCCTGAACTCCCAACCCACACCAGCGTTTGCTCCCCAGAGTCTCCTCTGCCTGCCATGGGCATCTGCAAGACAAGTCCAGTTCCTGACTCCAAGGCCATCTCCGGGTCAATGGGTGTCCACACAGACATGCTTCCTGAGCTGCCAGCTTGGGAACAATGATGACTGTCACCATCTCTCGCCCGTCAGGTGCCAGGTGCTGAACCCCAGTGGGATTCCTCTGGGGCTCACAGACAAGGAGGCCTCAGAGCTGCTTCTTGGGCCCACTGACCTGGATGTCAATACAAAATTGGACACACACCAAGGTAGGATGGGAGGAGATCTGATGGTGCTCCCTCCCCACACCACTCAGCCTTGTCCCAAGAAGGTGGGCTTCAGGGTACGAATTTCAGCTCAGTGTAGGCCAGCTGTCTGCCTCGGGCAAGCCTCTCAGCTGCTGAGAGACTCAGTCTCTCCCTCTTAAAAGTCAGGGCTGGTAAGGCCAATCTTATCGGTTTTGGGGGTGATAAGCAGTAATGTGGGCCAGAACCCAGCTTAGACAGAGGTACTTAATAAGTGGAGGATTATTTCCTATGACTGTGTGAGCCCCAGGTTGCTCAGAATAAAAGGAGTCAGTCAGAATCAAGGTCCCGGATTTGACCAGGGCACAGCTGTACATGTGTGTGGGTGGTGTCGGGGGTGATGCGCCATAATCCCAGTTCACCCACCTGAAAGCCCCAGACCTGAGCTGGCAGGTGAGTCGGGGTTGACTCAGACAGAGTGGCTACCTGCTCATGACTCATGGGGCCTGGGCTGCCTGTGTCTGTCCCCCTTCTTGGCCCCACAGAATCCTGTCAGGATTGTAAGGGCCAGCTAGATCTATGGTGCAACGTGTCCATCTAAGCTGCCCAACCAGACTGCACACCAGCATCACAGCCAGGCCTGCTGGCTTTGCAGTCAGGAGCATCGGGCACAGAGCCTGCCTCTGCATAGCCTAGAGCAGGTCACTTGCCTCTCTTGGCCCCATGGGAGGCACAGGCAGGTGCACAGGCCTGGTATGGCACAATGTGCATGGAAGCTCTGGGCCACGTGTACATCCATCGCATCTGGTCACTAGGCAAATGCTCAGGGAGCCCCTCCTGTGTGCCAATCATGGGGACACAGGGACGCAGGCTATGAGGACACCCCAGCAAACAGGAGTCCAAAGCTCCCTGGAGCTTGCTTTGTAGCAGTGGGCATTAGCAAAATTGTAACACTGCTCTAGAATCTGCAGGAACTGTTAGCTTCGGCCTCCTTCCAATTAAGATGTGCTGTGTGTAGCAACGGACTTAGAGGAACACAGGTTTCATCACAGAATCATTGCATACTTGAGCTGGAGAGAACCTTAGAGACAGCTCCTTTCTCACCCCACCTTTTGCAGATGGGAAACTTAAGAAAGCCTGGAGAAGGGGGTGGAGGTGATGTGCCCAATTTCACAGCACCAGGCAACACAGAACACTGCTGGTCACATAGCCTGGGAAGGCGGGCTGACATTGCCAGTATGACTCGGCTCTCGCCCGGGCACACGGACAGCATCTTGCTGTTGCTCAAGGGTTGTGTGAGGCACCTCAGGTCTAGGTAAAGACCAGGGCTTCTGGGGACAGCTTAGCTCCCTGAGGACCAGGCAGGCTCTGCTGATAGGGGCAGAACACAGAACAGGATGATTCTGCTTTCTTAACCCCAAAAGTGTAAGTACTGAAGGACTTGAACCTAAAGTAAATACATGACAGAGAGATTGGGAGGAACAGCTGAACCTGACAAAGTTTGCCTGGACTAGGAGAGGAAGGAAAATAGGAGGGGATCGATACCGGGTACCAGTGAGGGTCCCTGCCTCCTCACCCGTCTACTGGCTCCTGGCACCAATGAGAAAACTCCCAGGAAACCTGGAGGTTAAGAGAAGAGGAATATGCACCTCAGCTGGCAGGTGGGAGCAAACCTTGAAAGCAACCCCAGCCTGGTGGGAGCCACGGAGGAGAACAGCCACACACGCTGCGGGGGTAGAGGGGGGGTCCTAGAGCAGTGCACTAGAGAATGTTCCAGAAACAGCCACCATGTCCAGGGACAGATGATGGGAAGCCACGTGGGCCACGGGTGTGTCAGCGATGCCAGACCAGGTAGACACTAACAGTTGAGGCTTAGGTGATGCCCCCAGTGCTCTCGAAAACCCCTAGAACTTAGAACCCCAGTAGGGAGACCTGCGATTAAATGAGATTTCTCTGAAGTCAAGGATGCTTGGTGTAGAAGGAGTTTGGGCATGGAGAGAAATCCACGCAGTCTCATTTCTTGGACATCTCTGGTTGTGGGCTGAGATTTGTGCCTGCTCCAGAGTGCTGTAGGTCCCTGGGAGCTCCTCTGGGGGGGCAACTGAGAAGTCTCCAACGGAGAAAGGAGATCAGAAAGGCTCTAATCTTCCCAACAGCGGTCTTGTGAGGTGGGTTTTGAGACCTGGTTGGGGGAAGGGGGCTGCCTGAGGAGGGCAGGCCCCTCATACAGGACTAACAGGCCTGGGGAGCTCCTGGGCACCGGCCCCAAAGCTGCTCTGCGCTTGCTCACCCTTCATCATCTATAAAAAGAGAAGCTTGAGACCGCTATTCTCCAGTGGCCAAGCCCAGAGGCTCCACAAGTGTACAACATGGAGTTTATCGGATCTCTTTTGATACAATGAGGCTAGGAGCGCCTGCTTCTGGCCCCAACAAAGGAATGTCTGTGCCGCAGGCCATGACCCTGAGAAGCTGGTAGTCTTCGTAGGCCTTGTAAACAGGAAGATTCCTTTTTCAGAGGAGATAAAGGACCTGATTGAGCACCTGGGTGAAGGAGGCCGGAGCCCGCATGAGCTGCAGAAATTGAAGAACAAATTGGAGACTGAGAAGGGAGAACTCCAGGTGGCCCTGGAAGAAGCTGAGTCTTTCCTGCAGGTAACCACATGGCCATCACCTCAGGGGCTGGACCCTTGACCAGGGACCACAAACATCCTTGGCCAGACAGACTAATGTTTATATTCCTCGTAGGTTGAAGAGAGCAAGGTGATTCGAATTCGGCTGGAACTGGCTCAGGCAAAAGCTGACATAGACTGGAGAATCCATGAGAAAGAAGAGGAATTTGAAGCTACGAGGTATGTGGTTGATGGGATGGAAGCTGACTTTAGGTATAAGCATGATGGAGCGGAGTCCAGGAACCTAGGTCTCTGTCACCTACTAATCATGTGATCTTGAGCAAATAAGGTGAACCTCCTTGAATCTCAGATTTGGCACTTATACTGATGTGGCACTTCGGTTTACAAACACTGTGAAATATGGTATTTGTTACAAAAACCCATGAGATAATGAACCATAATAACGCTGATTCAAAAATGGGCAGAAGACATAAAAGACACTTCTCCAAAGATACACACCTGGCCAACAAGCACATGGAAAGATGCTCAATATCACTAGTCATTAGGGAAATGAATATCAAAACTACGATAAAATACTACCTCACACCCATTAGGATGCTAAAATCCAAAAATCAGAAAGTAAGAAGAATTGACAAGGATGTGGAGAAACTGAAATCCTTGTGTACTGTTGGTGGGAAATGTAAAAAACGGCTGTGGAAAGCCGTGGTGAGGCCCCTTAAAAAGTTTTAAATAGAATTACCATATGACTCAGCAACTCCTGTTTCTAAGTATACACTCAAAAGAATTGAAGGCAGGGGCTCGAAGAGATATTTGTACACCACTGTTCGTAGAAGCATTATTCATAATGGTTAAACCATGGAAAACCGTAAGTGTCCATTGATGAATGAATGAATAAACAAAATGTGGTCTATACACACAATGGAATATTACTCAGCCTTAAAAATGAAGGAAATTCCTACACATGCTACAATATAGATGAACCTTCAGGACATTATGCTAAGTGAAATAAGCCAGCCTTGAAAATATAAATACTGTATGATTCTAGTTACATTAAATACTTAGTCAAAATCATAGACACACAAAGTAGAATGATGATTGCCAGAGGCTGGGGGAAAGGAGGAGATGGGGAGTTGTTATATTATGGGTATAAAGTTTCAGTTTTACAAGATGAACAGATGGATAAGGACATGGATAATGGTAATGGTAGTACAGCATTATGAATGTATTTAATACCACTACACTGTACACTTAAAAATAGTTAGGATAGTACATTTTTGGTTATGTGTATTCTACAATTAAAAAAAAACTGCAGCCATTGTGGAAAGCAGTATGGAGGTTCCTCAAAAAACTAAAAATAGAAATACCATCTGACCCTGGAATCCCACTCCTTGGAATTTACCCAAAGAATAGAACTTCTCAGATTCAAAAAGACATATGCACCCCTCTGTTTATTGCAGCACTTTTTACAATAGCCAAGAAATGGAAGCAACCTAAGTGTCCATTAGTAGATGAATGGATAAAGAAGAGGTGGTACATATACACAATGGAATACTATTCAGCCATGAGAAAGAAACAAATTGTACCATTTGCAACAACATGGATGAAGCTGGAGGATATTATGCTCAGTGAAATAAGCCAGGCAGAGAAGGACAAGTGCCAAATGATTTCCCTCGTTTGTTGAGTATAATGATGAAGCAAAACTGAAGGAACAAAATAGCAGCAGACTCGGAGACTCCAAGAAGGAACTAGCGGTTACCAAAGGGGAGGGGTGTGGGAGGGCGGAAGAAGGGGATTGAGGGGTATTATGTTTAGTACACATGGTGTCGGGGGGTCACGGGGAAAACAGTGTAGCACAGAGAAGGCAAACAGTGGCTCTGTGGCATCTTACTACACTGATGGACAGTGACTGCATTGGGGTATGGGTGGGGACTTGATAATATGGGTAAATTTAGTAACCACATTGTTTTTTCATGTGAAACCTTCATAAGAGTGTATATCAATAATACCTTAATAAAAAAAAAACTGGGGAAAAAACCCTGTCAGATAGGCGCAATTATCCCAACTAAGAGATGAGAATGACGACACCTTCCTCATGACTGCTCTGGGATGTGGTGGAGATTAAAGGAGGCTGTAGGTGTGAAAGCACATTTTAACCTGCAAAGCCATACAGATATGTTACATTAATATTCATGAACTCTTAGAAAACATCCAACATGTCATGGAAAAGAAGTGATTTGTGAGAATGCTAAGGAGTGCTAGATTTGGAGATTTCTTTTTAATTCAGTGGCCAATGCTGCTTGAGGTTTCAAGAAATTTTTGGATTCATCACTAGGTTTTACACAAATATGATCAGTTGTGATTCTGAGATCAACACATTTGGGACTGTCCACACTGGCACCCCGCCTAACCTGTGTGCCTGAAATCGTTCCACACTGTCACTTCTTGAGTTCACAACATCCCCACAATCACTCCTAAGAAGGCTATAGGCAGAGCCACTGGGAGAGGTCCCATGACTCGGCAGCTACTACTGGGTGAAACCTGACCCCCACCTTAAATGTCTGGCTTTGTCACTATGTGGTTCTGTGTTTACAACAGCTTTATTGAGCTATGATTCACATACCATGCAATTCACCCAAGTTAAGGGAAAAAATTCAGTGGTTTTTAGTTGCACAATCATCACTACAATTTTAGGATATTTTCACCCCCCCCCCCACAAGAAACCCCATATCCTTCTGTACTTGTGCCCCGTTTCTCCCCACCTCACCCAACCCTCAGCCCTGGCAACAACTCATTGACTTTCTGTTTCTTTGGATTTACCTATTCTGGACATTTTGTATCAATGGAATCATACAACACGTGGTCCTTTGTGCCTGGCTTCTTTTACTGAGCATAATGTTCTCAAGCTTCATCCATGCTGTAGTGTGTGAATCAGCAAGTATTTCATTCATTTTTATTCCTGAACAACATTCCACTGCTGGAGAACACCACCTTTTGTTATCCATTCCATCAGTGGATGGACATTTGGGTTGTTTCCACCTTTTGGTTACTATGAATAATGCCACTATAAACTTTCATATGTAAGTTTTTGTGTGGAAATATGTTTATATTTCTCTTGGATAGATACCTAGGAGTAGTATTTCTGGTCATATGGTAACACTATGTTTAACTTTTTGCAGAACTGCCAGATTTCTTTCTGGAGCATTTACACTATTTTACATTCCCAGTGGATGAGGATGTCAATTTCTCTGATTCTTCTTCAACATTTATCATTATCTATATTCTTGATTATAGCCAAACCAGTGAATGTGAAGTAGTAGTATCTCACTGTGGTTTAAAATCACAGTTCCATGATGACTAATGTGTTGAGTGTTTTTTTTTAATGTGCTTATTGGCTATTTGTATATCTTGCTTGGAGAAATGTATAGTCAAATCCTTTGTCCACTTAAAAAATTGAGTTGTCTTTTTGTTGTTGAGTTGTAAGAGTTCTTTATATATTCTGGATACTAGAGCCTTATTAGCTATATAATTTGCAAATATTTTCTCCTATTCTGTGAGTTGTCTTTTCACTTTCTTGATAATATCCTTTGAAGCACAAACATTTTTAATTTTGATAGAGTCCATTGTCTCTATTTTTTTTCTTTGGTTACTTGTATAGCAGGTATCATATCTAAAAACCCACTGCATAACCCAGTCACAAAGATTTATGCCTATGTTTCCTAGATCATGCAATAGTTTTATAGTTTTAGCTCTTAACATTTAGGTCTTTGGTCCATAAAGATCTAATGGGCTCCAATTTCATTATTTTGTATGTGGACAGCCAGTTATCCTAGAACCAGTTTTTGAAAAGACTATTCTCTCCTCCTTGAAAGGTCTTGGCACTCATATTGAAAGTGAATTGACAGAGAGGATTAAAGATGGTGGCATGAGAGGTGAGACAGAGGCTTCATCCTAAAACTGCATATAATACAAAAATATAATTAATACAACTATTCCTGAAAGAGCAATAGGAAAGAGGACTGCGCCAGACTGCATACACCTGCAAAAAAGAGCAGACCTCACAGAACAGGGTAACGTACCAAAGCTGTGGCCCAGCGGAACCCAAGCCCTTCCCCCACCCCAGCTCATGGGCAGGAGGAAGAGAAATGGAGTGGGGAGGGAGTGGAGGCCTGGGAATGCTGAATACCTAACTCTAGACATCTGCTCTGGGAGCACAAACCTACATTTCGTGGTGCTTGAATGGTACTCTCATGAGTAGGGGATTGGAAAGCTAAGACAGGCAGAATTCCTGGAGAGACTGATATTCCAGCCACATGTGGAAAGCAGGGATCCATACCGGCTGCTCTGGGACAAAAGAAAGGTGGGCAGTCTGAGAGACTTCCTAACAAGGAAGTCCTTAGCAAGAGGGCTGCTAAAGGGGCAAGGATTGCACAGAGCTTACTGCTCAGGAGAAAGGACAGGTAGACAAAATTGTCCGGGTGCACTCTGCCCAGCAGGTTGGGAGCTTTCACTATCTTCAGGTGCTCCAGCTCCCTGGCTGGCTACACAGCTACAAGAACCCCCTCTGTGATATGCAGCCTACTGAGCCTTCCTCCCGGCCAGCCCCACCTGCCTCACAAACCAGCAAACACTACCCTGGCGTTAGGCCACCAGAGGGAAGCCCTGTCTACAGCAACTACACAGGCAAAGCATAGAGGCTTATACCTGTGTGCTCAGCCCACTGGTTCAGGCAGTGGAGATGGGCATAGCAGCCAAGAAGCAGGAAACAGCTCTTTCCACCCCCCAGGCACCAATACCACTCCCCTACAATCCCTGACATTGCTTCAGGGGCTGAGCAGCTCCAGAGAGTAGAGCTTCTGGGCACTAGAGGGCACCATATACAAATAGGAAATACCAAAGGAACCTGGTTCAAAGTAAAATTATTAATACCACTCCTGAGAAAGATTTAAATGACATTGACCTCATGAATTTCCTGAAAGGGAGTTCAAAATAAAAATCATTAACATGCTCATGGAGGTACAGAAAGATATTCAAGAACTCAGGAATGAATTTCAGTAGGAGATCCAATCATTGAAGAGCACAATGGACAGTATTAAAAGCAGATAAGATATGGTGGAGGAGAAGATAAATGAAACAAACTAGAGAAGAGGAATACAAAGAAGCTGAGGCACAGAGAGAAAAAAGGGTCTCTAAGAATGAAAGGATATTGAGAGAACTGTGTGACCAATCCAAACGGAACAATATGCCCATTATAGGGGTACCAGAAGACGAAGAGAGAGAAAAAGTGATAGAAAGTGTCTTTGAGGAGGTAATTGCTGAAAACTTCCCCAATCTGGGGAAGGAGATAGTCTCTCAGGCCATGGAGATGCACAGATCTCCCAACACAAGGGACCCAAGGAAGACAACACCAAGACATATAGTAATTAAAATGGCAAAGATCAAGGATAAGGACAGACTATTAAAAGCAGCCAGAGAGAGAAATAAGATCACATACAAAGGAAAGCCCATCAGGCTATCATCAGACTTCTCAGTAGAAACCTTACAGGCCAGAAGGGAGTGGCATGATGTATTTAATGTAATGAAGCAGAAGGGTCTGAACCAAGATTAGTTTATCTGGCAAGATTATCATTTAAATTTGAAGGAGGGATTAAACAATTTCCAGATAAGCAAAAGATGAGAGAATTTACTTCCCACAAACCATCTCTACAGTGTATTTTGGAGGGACTGCTATAGATGGAAGTGTTCCTAAGGTTTAATAGCTGTCACCAGAGGTAATAAAACCTCAGTAAAGAAAGTAGAACAGCTAATTACTAAGAAAATCCAAAATTAAATTAACTATCCCCAAAGTCAATCAAGGGATAGACAAAGAGTACAGAATATGGTACCTAATATATAAGAAATGGAGGAGGAAGAAAAAGGAGGAGAAAAAAAAAAACCTTTGGATTGTGTTTGTAATAGCATATTGAGTAAGTTAAGTTAGACTCTTAGATAGTAAAGAAGTTAACCTTGAACCTTTGGTAACCACGAATCTAAAGCCTGCAATGGCAATAAGTTCATACCTATCAATAATCACCCTAAATGTAAATGGACTAAATGCACCAATCAAGACACAGAGTCACTGAATGAATAAAAAAGCAAGACCCATCTATACGCTCCCTATAAGAGACTCACTTTAAATCCAAAGACATACACAGACTAAAAGTGAAGGGATGGAAAAAGATATTTCATGCAACTAATAGGGAGAAAAAAACAGGAGTTGCAGTACTAATATCAGACAAAATAGACTTCAAAACAAAGAAAGTCACAAGAGACAAAGAAGGACATTACATAATGATAAAAGGGTCAATCCAACAAGAAGATATAACCATTATAAATATCTATGTGCCCAACACAGGAGCACCTACATATGTGAAACAAATACTAACAGAATTAAAAAGGGAAATAGAATGCCATGCATTCATTCTAGGAGACTTCAACAGTCCACTTACTCTGAAGGACAGATAAACCAGACAGAAAATAAGTAAGGAGACAGAGGCACTGAACAACACAATAGAACAGATGAACCTAACAGACATCTACAGAAATCTACACCTAAAAGCAGCAGAATACACATTCTTCTCAAGTGCACATGGAACATTTTCAAGAATAGATCATATACTAGGCCACAAAAAGAGCCTCAGTAAATTCAAATAGATTGAAATTGTACCAGCCAGTTTCTCAGACCACGAAGGTATGAAACTAGAAATAAATTATGCAAAGAAAATGAAAAATCCCACAAACACATGAAGGCTTTACAACATGCTCCTAAATAACCAATGGATCAATGACCAAATAAAAACAGAGATCAAGCAATATATGGAGACGAATGACAACAATAATTCAACACCACAAAATCTGTGGCATGCAGTGAAGGCCATGCTAAGAGGGAAATATACTGCAATACAGGCCGACCTCAGGAAAGAACAATCCCATATGAACAGCCTAAACTCACAATTAATGAAACTAGAAAAGGAAGAACAAATGAGGCCCAAAGTCAGTAGAAGGAGGGACATAATAAAGATTAGAGCATAAATAAATAAAATTGAGAAGAATAAAACAATAGAAAGAATCAATGAAAGCAAGAGCTGGTTCTTGGAGAAAATAAGCAAATTCGATAAACCCCTAGCCAGACTTATCAAGAAAAAAAGAGTCTACACACATAAACCGAATCAGAAATGAGAAAGGAAAAATCACTACGGACACCACAGAAATACAAAGAATTATTAGAGAATACTATGAAAAATTATATGCTAACAAACTGAATAACCTAGAAGAAATGGACAACTTTCTAGAAAAATACAACCTCCCAAGGCTGACCCAGAAAGACACAGAAAATCTGAACAGAACAATTACCAGCAACAAAATTGAACTGGTAATCAAAAACCTACCTAAGAACAAAATGCCTGGACCAGATGGCTTCACCGCTGAATTTTATCAAACATTTAGTGAAGACCTAATACCCATCCTCCTTAAAGTTTTCCAAAGAGTAGAAGAAGAGGGAATACTTCCAAACTCATTCTAATACCAGCATCACTCTATTACCAAAACCAGGCAAAGGCACTACAAAAAAACTACAGACCAATATCCCTGATGAACATAGATGCAAAAATACTCAACAAAATATTAGCAAATGGAATTCAAAAATACATCAGAAAGATCAACCATCATGATCAAGTAGGATTTATTCCAGAGGTGCAGGGATGGGACAACATTAGAAAATCCATCAACATCATCCACCACATCAACAAAAAGAAGGACAAAAACCACATGATCATCTCCATAGATGCTGAAAAAGCATTTGACAAAATTCAACATCCATTCATGATAAAAACTCTCAACAAAATGGGTACAGAGGGCAAGTACCTCAACATCATAAAGGCCATATATGACAAACCCACAGCCACCATTATACTTAACAGCAAGAAGCTGAAAGCTTTTCCTTTAAGACTAGGAACAAGACAAGGATGCCCACTCTCCCCACTTCTATTCAACATAGTACTGGAGGTCTTAGCCATGACAATCAGACAACACAAAGAAATAAAAGGCATCCAGATTGGTAAGGAAGAAGTTAAACTGTCCCTGTTTGCAGATGACATGATATTGTACATAAAAAACCCTAAAGAATCCACTCCAAAACTACTAGATCTAATATCTGAATTCAGTAAAGTTACAGGATACAAAATTAATATGCAGAAATGTGTGACATTCCTATACACTAACAATGGAAAACAATTCCATTCACAGTTGCATCAAAAAGAATAAAATAGCTAGGAATAAACCTAACCAAGGAAGTGAAAGACCTATACTCTGAATACTGCAAGACACTAATGAGAGAAATTAAAGAAGATACCAATAAATGGAAATACATCCTGTAATCATGGACAGGAAGAATTAATATTTTCAAAATGGCCATCCTGCCTAAAGCAATGTACACATTCAATGCAATCCCTATCAAAATACCAACAGCATTCTTCAACAAACTAGAGAAAATCGTTCTAAAATTCATATGGAACCACAAAAGACCCCGAATAGCCAAAGCAATCCTGAGAAGAAGAAAGAATAAAGCTGGGGGGATTATGCTCCCCACCTTCAAGCTCTACTACAAAGCCACAGTACTCAAGACAATTTGGTACTGGCACAAGAACAGACCCATAGACCAGTGGAACAGAATAGAGAGCCCAAGTATAAATCCAACCATATATGGTCAATTAATATATGATAAAGGAGCCATGGACATACAATGGGGAAATGACAGCCTCTTCAACAGTTGGTGTTGGCAAAACTGGACAGCTACATGCAAGAGAATGAAACTGGATTATTGTTTAACCCCATACACTAAAGTAAACTTGAAATGGATCAAAGATCTGACTGTAAATCATGAAACCATAAAACTGTTTTGAAGACAACATAGGCAAAAATCTCCTGAAATATAAGCATGAGCAACTTCTTCCTGAACACATCTCCTCGAGCATGGGAAACAATAGCAAAAATGAACACATGGGACTACATCAAACTAAAAAGTTTCTGTACGGCAAAGGACACCATAAACAGAACAAAAAGGCAACCTATGGTATGGGAGAATATATTTGTAAATGACATATCCAACAAGGGGTTAACATCCAAAATATATAAAGAACTTACATGCCTCAATACCCAAAAAGCAAATAACCTGATTAAAACATGGGCTGAGGATATGAAGAGACAGTTCTCCAAAGAGGAAATTCACATGGCCTACAGACACATGAAAAGATGCTCCACATCACTAATCATCAGGGAAATGCATATTAAAATCACAATGAGATATCACCTCACACCAGTAAGGATGGCCTGCATCCAAAGACTAAGAACAACAAATGCTGGCGAGGATGTGGAGAAAGGGGAACCCTCCTACATTGCTGGTGGGAATGTAAGCTAGTTCAACCATTGTGGGAAAGCAATATGGAGGTTCCTCAAAAAACTAAAAATAGAAATACCATTTGTCCCGGGAATCCCACTCCTAGGAATTTACCCAAAGAATACAACTTCTCAGATTCAAAAAGACATATGCACCTCTCTGTTTATTGCAGCACTTTTTACAATAGCCAAGATATGGAAGCAACTTAAGTGTCCATCAGTAGATGAATGGATAAAGAAGAAGTGGTACATATACAAAATGGAATACTATTCAGCCACAAGAAAGAAACAAATCCTACCATTTGCAACAACATGGATGGAGCTGGGGGTATGCTCAGTGAAATAAGCCAGGCGGAGAAAGACAGGTGCCAAACGATTTCCCTCATTTGTGGAGTATAACAATGAAGCAACACTGAAGGAACAAAACAGCCACAGACTCAGAGACTCTAAGAAGGGACTAGTGGTTACCAAAGGGGTGGGGTGTAGGATGGTGGGTGGAAAGGAAGGGAGAAGGGGATTGTGGGGTATTAGGTTTAGTACACATGGTGTGGGGGGATCACGGGGAAAACAGTGTAGCACAGAGAAGGCAAACAGTGAATCTGTGGCATCTTACTACACTGATGGACAGTGAGTGCACTGGGGTATGGGTGGGGACTTGATAATATGGGTAAATGTAGTAACCACATTGTTTTTTCATGTGAAACCTTCATAAGAGTGTATATCAATAATACCTTAATAAAATTTTTTTAAAAAAGAGTGTAGATCAATAATACGTTAGTAAAAAAAAGTGAATTGACTGTAAATGTGATGGCTTATTTATGGATTCCCAAGTCTATTCCATTGATCTATATGTCTAACCCTGTGCCAGGACCACACTGTCTTGATGACTGTAGCTTTGTAGTAATCTTTGAAATTGGTAACTGTGAGTCCACTACCTTTGTTCTTCTTTTTCAAGACTGTTTTGGTTACTTTGGGCCCCACTGCATTTCCATATAAATTTTAGCATCAGCCTGTCAATTTCTGCAAAAAAGCCCGTTGTGATTTTTGATAGAGACTACACTGAATCCCACCTGAGCAATATTAAGTGTTCTGATCCATAAACATGAAAAACATGAATGTCTTTCTATTTATTTAGATCTTTAAATTTTGCAACATGTTTAGTAGATTTTGCTTATATTTATTTTTTAAGTCAAAGTGAATCATGATTTTGTTCACTTTTGAGAATGTCATGATACCCTTTCCCATATCTGGAAATTGAATACACCTCAAGGTGCTGCAAATCCAGCAATGTGCCTCCATATAGTCAGTGGGTGTTTGGGGTGGATCAGAGGTGAGTCCAATGTGGGGCAGGTCACAGGGTCTTTACGGGCTAACATCTATTTGCGTCTGTAAAACAAATGTTTTTTGAACATCTAAATTACCTCTTCTAGTCCCTTCCTATTAAACGAGATCAATACAGCTTATTTAAGGACTTTACGGAAATGTTTATTATGTTGATTATAATCAATTAATTTTTGTTAAATAAAATCAACTAATAACTATTGTTTTGAAGAGAGATGTAAATGTGACTTGTATTGCCAAAGCTCACAGTTTTGTAATGAAAAAAAAAACAGGGGCCTTAGCATCTGGGTTTGAATCCTGACTCTGTCATGGACTAAATGGGTCCATTTTTCCCATCTCCAAGCCTCAGTTTCCTTGCAGTGCTGTTTTGCGTGTTAAATGAATTGCCATGACAAAGGCACATGGCAAACACTGACCTTCCATTCCGTTTCCCAAAGTGTGATACTCCCCCATTAAATGCTTTAAGGGGAGATACAGTTTAATTTCACAACATGGTGGCCACACCACACTGATGCTCAGAGACCTCTAACCGAGGGAGGTTTAATACAGACTGAACAGCGGGCCCAGTATGCCAAGGACTTCTCTGCTTGGACTTGCAGGGAGAAGCACCAGTGGGCAACCGAGTCCTTGCAAGCCAGCCTCGAGGTGGAGGCCGAGGGCCGGGCGGAGGCACTTCGGCTCAAGAAGAAGATGGAGACAGACCTACATGAGATGGAAACTCCGCTGGATAATGCTAACGGGAACCACAGCAAACATGTGAAGACACTGCAAAGGCTGCGACAGCAAATGAAGGCGGCGATCCGGGAGGAGGAAGAGCTCATCACGAAGCAAGCCACCCGGAGCCTGCAAGTTTACAGGGAGCCCATGCACCTGTATCTTCAGCTAGGATAAACGCGTGGAAGTGAGATCGCAGGGCGGCTGGCGGTCCAGGACCCAGGAGACTTGGGGATTGCAGAAATGTGAGGCCCCCATCACCAAAGTCCGTATCCCGGGCCACCGCAAAGAGGAAAGGAAGGAGGGAAACACGAAGTTGGGCTTGCCTTAATTTTTTAAAATCATTTTTTGCTTGTAAGTTATTTCCGATATAGAAAAATAAAGAACATAACAAACCTCCATGTACCCACCACTCACCTTCAGAAATAAATACAAACAGAACTGAAGTCCTCCCTTACTGCTCTCTGTCATCGGGCTGGTCTATAAAGCATACATAGCTGGATTCATCCATTCAACATGTGTTTAGTGGAAACCTGCCCTGTCCGGGCACTATGTTAGGTGCTATGGGTGGCGATGGACAAAACAGACATCTGTGCAGATAGACAATAAGCAACAAACTAAACAAACTGCAGTATCTAAACTGGTGATAAGCGCTGTGGGGAAACAAGACAGGAAGGGAGATTGGTAGTGGTCCCTGGGGTATAACATCAGAGGTCACTGAGGAAGGCCTCTTGGAGAAGGCACTGCTGGAACACCAGGGGCTCTATCATCAGGGAAGCCCTGATCTCAAAATAACCACCTACCTAGCATCCTCCGGACACCTAGGCCCTGGCCTAGTGAGACCTCTCCAGACTGTGAACTCCCCAAGGGCAGGTCTACGCCTCATACTCTCTTCCTCTGTGGCCTCCACCTTGCCACCCCCACCCCAGCTCCCTGCTGAGTCTGATTCAGATAGGTCACAGCATCCTCAGGTCTAGCCAGCCCTGGGCCATGCCAGGGCCCAGGAAATGGGCTCAGCTGGTCCTCATGCTCCCCAGGACCTGCAGGTCCGGGTGGACGAGGACACCCGGCAGCACGAGGAGCTGCGGGAACAGTACAACCTGCAGGAGCGGCGCCTGAGCCTGCTGCAGACAGAGCTGGAGGAGGGGTGCTCCAGCCTGGAGGGCAGTGAGCATTCCCACAGGCTGCGGGACAGGAGGTGGTGGAGCTCACCGAGCAGCACAGTGAGGTGAACGCCCAGGTAGGATGGCAGCTCCCGGGGCAGGGCCATGTGGACTCACACTCAGGGCACTGGGGCGAGGGCTGGAGAGTGCCCAAACCTTGTGGCTTTCCTCAAAACTCAGAGGCAGGAAGGGTCCCCACTTGGCAAACCCTGGGAACTCACCTGCAGAGCTCTCTTTGTTCTGGTAAAACCTGTGACGTGAAATGTGCCACGTGGACCCTTTCTCAGTGCAGTGTAGTGTGTTAACCGCACACCCATGGCCGTGTGCAGCTTTTACAAACAGATCCACAGACTCCCCTGCAGATCCTGATCCAAAGGGTCTGTGGTGGGACTAAAGAAATCTTAACTTTTAGAAACTCCTCAGGAGGTTCTGATGATTCAGTCAATTTTAAGGACCACCATTACCGCCAGTGTAGCTGAGGACAGACCCTTACACTGGAAGGGATCTAGAATATTCCAAAGTCTGACATTCATTTTACATATGAAAGACCATGGCCCAGAGAGCTGAGTGGCTTATCCACAGTCAACATCAGGGGCCCCGTCCGCGGCCAGGGGTACCACCACCACTGCCCCTCACCAGGACCGCTTGACCCTACTTACCATCTCATGTGAATTCATCGAAAGAAAAAATGCACAGGACATACAGGGTTTACAGCCCCACTTTAGAGATAAGACCACCAAAGCTTAGAGGTAAGGAATTTATCCAAATGGCAGAACAGGGGCTTGAACCTGGGTTTTCCCAGCTGAATTCAGGATTGTTCTAGAACTACCACCCACCGCAAGCCCAAGTGAGGTTATTCCTGGGCTCCTCATTATGCAAGTCCTCTAAAGCCCAGAGAAGAAGGCAGGGAAGCGGCCCTCGCCGTGAGCAGGGGGTCCAGGGCCATTTCCTGTTGGAGGATCTAGCAGCTGTATCTGTGAGAAGGTCATTTTCCTTCCTGGACACGGAAAGGGCTGTGTAGCCTCCTGGCTCACGGCAGCGTCTTCGTTTCTTCCTCCAGAACCAAAGCCTCCTTGTGGTCAAGCGCTAGCTGGAGTCCCATGTCCAGCGCATCTCCACCGAGCATGAGTAGTTCATCAGTGAGTTCCGCTCAGCTGACGAGAGGGTCAAGAAAGCCATGACTGATGTAAGCGGTGGGCACCCCAAGCCGGGCTGCCTGCTGAGGACCCGGCCGCCCAGGCCAGGGAAGGCTGTCCCCCCCCTCATGGATCGCTGGGGAATCTCAGCGCCCGCCCAGTGAGGTTGGGCCATGCTCTGGGGAGGCCAGAGGCTTTTCTGAAAAGCCAAACGTAAAAGTAAGGAATAATTACAAGCTATACAGGATCACGTGGGAGGTAAGTGCTGAGGCCTGGGGACACATATCACAGGAGCCACTGAGGTGGGCTCGTTCATCTGGGCAGGCTTTTTGGCGAGGAGGAGGTTAAACCAGCTGCGAGGGAAGGATTAATGGAAGCAAGATGGGTGCCATGCCCAGGGGCTCAGGGATGGATGTCAGCAAGATGTGCCACCAGGGGTCTTCGCCCCAGCGCCCCTTTGGGTGCTCACACACACGACCTCGAGTGGTGGATACTATGTATCCCACTTTAAAGATAAGCAAATACAGATTTTATGGTCAGGCGCCTCACACTTGACTGAAATGCCAGGCTCCCTGGAACACTGCTGGCCGTATTTGGTGCTACGTCCTGAGCATAGACGCACACTGAGGACGCAGCAGACCCTCCGTACTTGCGGAATGAATGCAAGAACGAGTGGGCGGGACAGTGACTGCCATGGAGTGTGGGGGAGGACTCCATAATAAGGGTGAATGTAATAACCACATTGTTTTTCTTGTGAAACCTTCATAAGAATGTCTATCAATGATACCTTAAAAAAAAAAAGGAATGAGTATGCAAAACGACTTGCTGAAGGCCACACAGGGGCAGGTACCGACCTGCATCCCCTTACTCCAGATCATGCCTTCCCCGCCCTCTGGGCTGTGCCCCTCAAGGCGCAGAGAGCAACAGTGGCCGGCAGCACCAGCTGGGGGAGTCTGTGGGACTGGCGGGCCTGCCTTCTCACCTTTCCCTCGGAGCACGGGGCGTCCCCTCCCCTAAACCCCAGCAGATGTCAGCGAGGCTCGCCTGGTGAACCCCTTAGCTTCCCAGGAGGCAAGGTCACTGTCTCTCAAAGGCACTATGAGCCGGGAAGGGAACCCAGCCCCAGCTCCTGCTCTCATCCCAACCCCGTGCCCCGCAACTGCCGCACAGCGGAAGAACTGCAGCGAGAGCGGGACCACGGCATGCACCTGGAGAAAATCAAGGAGAATTATGAGATCACCATCAAAGACCTGCACGCCAAGATGGAGGAGGCTGGGCAGCTGAAAGGAGGGAAGCACAAGATAATGAAGCCGGAAGCCAAGCCCAGGGCAACACTGAGCTGAGCCAGGAGACAGGAAAGGGAGATGTGGCTGGGCAAGGGCAGAGGGGGCTCCTTTTCCCAAAAACCTGTACCCAGGGTTTGATGAGGAACTGGTTACTCAGGTGCTAGGAAAGAAAAGGAAATTGAGACAACAGCTCTAACTTATTTATGTGAAGGAGACGTCTCCTTCCCACCACCTCCTCTCCCTGCCACCTTTCCCCCAGAATGGCCTTAGCTGTCAAGCAGAGCAGTTCCCAGCATTCCTCCTCTGTCTCCTTACTTAAAGCAAGCCTTAGTCTTTACCTCCTGGGATGTCAGAGCTGCAAGCCTCCAGGAGGTCTGCTCACCTTGTCTGACCTCTGCCTGCCCCATTTCCCAGAGGAGGACACATGAGGCGCAGGGACAGTGACAACCAGGGCCCAGCCTGTGAAAGGCAGAGCCCACCCAGCCCTCGTGTCCAGGGCTCCCCTGCTCACCCTGGGCAGGAAGTGGACACCAGAGCCATGACACCCCTGCCTAAGGCCCGGAGCTCCTTCAGTGGAGCTCTGAAGTTCAAAAATAATGTGTTCCTGCGGCCGCATTCCTCTCTTCCTCCATCAGATCAAGGAACTGGAGACCGAGCTGGACGGCAAGCAGGGATGGCACATGGAGATGGTCAAGATGCTGCGGAAGAACAAGAGACACCTCAAAGAGCTGGTCTTTGACAGAGGGGGACCACAACACCAACCAGCACCCGCAGGAGCCAGTGCAGAAGCTGCAGAACAAGCTGAAGATCCACAAGTGGCACATCGAAGAGGTGGTGGGTGCTCACCACGCATCCCCGATTCTCCCTCCCTTCCCAGCCCAGGTCTCAACACTTGATTAGAATTAACCAAGCACTGGCCAAAGGACGACTCCTGTGAACTCCATGCCCACGGCACTTCATCCTCACTGTCCGGAGGGAAGTGGACTGGGCACTGTGCACCAGAGAGAAGATGTGTGATAAATGAGACTACCCACTGAGACCACCCATGCCAACCGCAGTCCCCTCGGCTGGGGTGAGCTAAGCTCAGGGAAGGTCCTGGCGGCCGCTGTCCTGCTTCCACTGCCGCTTGTGGCCTCTCCCTCCTGGTGACACTGTTAAACACAGGGCCTTCCCTTCTTTGATCCTCCTGACATAAGGCAGGAAGGCTGCTATGTTCAGTCTGTTCTGCAAGTGGGGAACAGACCAGAATGGGAGATGTAGGTTATGTTTGCAAAAAAAAAGTCTAAGACAAATGGTTAGCAAATGGGTGCTTCAACTGTCACTCCTATACCACATGTCCACATCCCACCCCATCCCCAGGACATAGATACTTGATTCCGCTGTCATTTGCTGCCAATTCTGGGGCCACCACATTGAATCCATCAGCCACCCACACACCCAGTGTCCTTCCCAAAAGGCTCGATAAAGACCAGACTTCCAGTAAATATGCATCTAACCCAAATGCTCTATTGGGAAAGAGGGGTGCGAAATGTGGGGCAGGGGCCAGGGAAAATGCTAAATCCCATCTTCCACAGTGGGGCACCAATAGCTAACGCCTGAAACCACAAATTATAGATGGAGCACCAGAGCACATTTTACTTTGAAATACGGACATCAAGACCAAAAGGAATCAGCTGCAAGTGTTGAAGGCACAAGTTGTCTGTGATGGGCTGGAAAACGTCCCTGCCCTAGGACTGCTGTGTATTGTAACAAGTCTTATAGAATGATGGCATTCTCAGATATCCGCCTAAACTGGTAGCAATGCACACTTAACCGGAACGAGCCAGGTTTACACCCCTCCTTCCACCACGCCTTTGTCACAGGAGTTGCAGGCCAACCAGACCTGGCTCGCTACAGGAAGACAGTGCGTGAGCTGGATGGATGACACCAAGGAGCCGGCCGGCATGGCCGAGACTGCTCGCAACAAGCTGCTCGCCAGACACCGCGTGGTCGGCAAAGGCATCACCTCAGTGGAGATCATCCAGGTGTCCAAGACAGGCTCCTCCAAAACCATTTCTGAGGAGTGAGGTCCTCTGTGTTCCTCCCCACAGCCAGTAGGTATGGCTCCACTCTCCACGCCCGAGCTCCAAGTTCACCTGCCCTGCTCCCACTGTGCACCTTCCCACTTCTCTGCTTCCTGGCTTCCGGTCTGCCAGGGCCTGATCTCCTGCCACAGGAACCCCAAAGCTTCCCTTGTCCCTCCAGCTGCAGCACTCCCTCTGGCTTCTCAAAGCTCTTGCGTGGTGCCGTCTACCTGAATCACAGGTACTGGTGGTCGTGACACTCCCCCACCTGAGCGGAAGGAAGCTCTCTGAAGGCAGGTCCCTTGTCTAATGCCACCTGACACGAGACCCAGCAGATAGGCACAAAGTACCTACCTAGCACAAAGAGAGGCAAAAACATGTTTGTTTTCAGAGGCCCATAGGGACGTCTGCAAGCTCACAGACAGGGTGTATTCACCTTCACACCCCTGCAGCATCATTAGCCCTGGGCATTTCAGTACCATCTGCATTTAGGTTTCTAACATTAAGGAAATAATAATCATGGCTACCATTTCTTGAACACTGAGTACAAGTGGGATTTTAGGGGGACAATTTATAACAATCCTTTCTTATCTCAGAATCAGTTTTCCTCAACTAGAATCAACTGAGAAAACAATACAGACCACTGTATAAAAGTCAAAATGCTAGTGGTATTATGCTATGATTCTAGATTGAGAATTTAATGGGTGTCCACCATGGGCATCCCTATTCTTCACCCCAGAATTAAAGGTGCCGACAAAGCTCAGCAACCACAGCCCAGCTGTCTGGGGAGCAGCCTCTGTTCCATGAGGAGGAATGGCCAGAACCCACTGACCCTGCAGCTAGATTCAAAGGAGACCAGAGGGGGTTCAACCCTGTCTTCCTGGTCCCTTCTTCCAATCTCAGGCTAAATCATTCTTCCCATGACGGCAGCAAGGGAAAGGTGAGGAGAGAGACGAAGAACATTATTTGAGAGCAGTGGTTCCCAGAACGCGGTCCTCTGGACCAGCCCCATCAGCACGCCCAGAAGAGCCAGCATTGTGAGCTTCGCTCCGACCTGCTGCATTGGAAGCCGGGGTGGACCCAGCATCTGCGGTAAGCCAGCCCTCCAGGTACTCTCAGGGATGATCAAGTCTGCAGAGCAGCGCTGCAGCAGAAATCTCCCCTTGTAGAAACACAGAGCTAGGGAACGGAGGTTTCTCCTACTTTTACAAGAGCCAGGCATGTGGTACGTATTTTTCACTGTCTTTTTTATCCTATGAGGTAGATACAAACTTCTCCATTTCTCAGGTAAGGCAAATGAGCTCAGAGAAGTTCAGTGACTTGTCCATGGTCATATAAGCCCCCTGCCTTGGAAAGGCAAGCTTTTGTTATTACATTACATTATTTTTTATTTCAACTACTGTTCAGCTTTAATCAGGACGACCCAAGATCAAGGAACCTGGCTCAAGCTGTGAGGAGCAGGCGGATGGAGTCTCCCTGCCGATGCGCTGATGGTCTGCCTCCGTGGATTCTGGGAATCTTTTTCTGGCTTCATGTTCAGACATCTGATTGAGGCAGCCCTCAGTTAGGGTAAAGTTCCCTGCTCATTTACAGCTCTCTCTCTCTCCCTCTCTCTCAGGACTGGACTGAGTTTGCATTGTAGCCAAAAGTGATAACCCACTGACCTCTGAATTCAAGCTGTGGCTTTTCTTGCCACTTGGTTAGGGAGGAAACAAAAAATAGGCCACAATAGTTTTCCTTAATTCTCTTACTCTTAAGTAATGGTTAGCTCAGGAAGATAGGGAAACCAGAGGCTTCTCTCTGGATGAGTCCCATGACTGTGTAACTATCTCCCCCAGGTCAAAAACCCGAGAGGAGTCCCTCTCTTAAGCTCTCACCTTGGCAGGGGTTTACTACTTAGCTTCTTCCCATACCACCCACACACAGGAGTTTTAGCTCTTTCCACCTGCTAAGTTTTAGTGGCCAGGATTAGACACCTTGTAAAGCAGATCCCCTGCCCTGACTTGGTGACTTTATTCCTGGTCCAGTTGGTCTGTCTCCTTCCACAGCCCCAGGGCACAGCCCTGCCCACAGTACCCACTAGTGATGCAGCTGGGCCCCTGGGGTCTTCTCGCTAAGTCCTGATCCACCCTCACTCTTACGCCATCTCCCCTCACTGGCCACAGGGCTAGATACGCCATGAGACGTCTAAAGCAACCTAGTGCATGGGTCAGCATTGAGCCGAGACCCCACAGAATTTTCCAAAGTGGCACTGTATTCAGTCCCACAAATACTGACCAAGCTCTGAATATGGGCTAGACCTGTACTGTGGGACACAGAGATGAGTGAGAAGGAATGTCCTCCACCGTGGAGCTCAGAATCAGGTAGAGAGGTAGATGCACACTTCGATCACAAGGCTGTGAGCGAATGTTCTGTGACATGTGGTGTTTGCATCTCGCGGGAAGGGATCACAGGGGAGAAGCCACTGGCTCTACGTGTGGTGGCTGAATGGAGCAGCTCCACAGACAACGTGACCCTAGAGCAGGGCCACCCAGTGGGTGGTCCCTGTTTGTTACCTGCTCAGAACAACAGAAGGATAGAAGCCGAGAGGGAGTTTTCAGAGATTTTTATAGCAGTTGATGCTGCCATGACATCCAAGTGCATTGTCAATGTATTTTATGAAAGTATTAGACTCTGATATTAAAATAAATACAAAGGGAAAAAAAATTAATGGAAATATAAAAGAAAACATAAAACAGATCCCTCACCAGGTAAAGAAATGAGTTCCAGACATGCCAAAGTGCAGAGGTGGGATTCACACAAGAGTACAGCATGGCCAGAGGAGGGGCTCAGGATGGGACAAGAGCACCGGACGGGGCAGGAGCCGAGGCTGACGGGACAAGCGTTGGGGAGGCCATGAAGGGCCCTGTTGAGCCCAAGTGTTCCACAATCTCCATATGGAAATCTTGCCAACTTTTAAAACCCATCTGTGGGATGTGATGAGCAGTAGCTTTTCTTTCTTAGGAAGACACGTCACAATGGCAGAACGAGCCTCTTGGCCCCTCAGGAGACGCGCCGGGCTCATGGCGGACACTGCACGCCGGAACTCACACTCACGCCTTCTCAGCACCTGGGTGGAGGTCAGGCCTACCTGGGCATGCCAATCCCGAAGAAGGGGCCTCGAAGCCTCTCAGAGCCGGGTGTGACCCAATGCTGTCCATTACAAGGAAGGAAGCCTGTGCAGAAGCAGCCCTGGCATCTTGGGGTACTGTCTTTCTAGCAAGAAGTGGGCAAAGATGCCAACTCCCCGCTCTGGCCCATGAGGATTTTCCCAGCCACCCCCCGACGTTTTTTCTTCCAGGGTGATGCAGATCTCAACAGCAGACCACACCATTGAGAAGAAAAACATACAAAAATAGAAAACTGGGTCTATCCTGATAATGTTTACTATGCAAAGGAAAGTGCAAGCCAGAAAGAGACAGGTGCTAAAGAATAAAGAGAGCCAGGGGGGGCGGAGGGAATGGGTTGGGGATGTAAATACCCAGCCAGGAGGAGCTAAAATTAGTGAGGCTTCTCTGAGACTGCCACAAGCTGTGTACGCTCCTGGATGCCAGTAACAGTGGGTCTGTTTTAGTTGAGATCCTTCATGTTCACGTCAAGGATGGAATATCTTGTGTGACCTGGCTGTTCTCTAGAAGTAATTCCTCACATGGACAATTTTAATGCTTTGACCCAATATAGCTTAAATAAAAGAAACATGAAAATAGACCGACTTAAGATTGTTTTTAAGTGAAAAAAATTTATTTTTCTAAGACTTCCAAACCTAAGGCTTTCAAAAGGCAAGTTTTACAATGTATCAGAGTTCGCAGACTTGTTTCTGTTGGAAACCATGAAAACTCTGCAGTCTTGGTGAGACTTGTTGACACTTCTCTGCAGATTTTGAGAGGGTGTATCAGAGACAGGAAGATGAACAAGGTTTCATAAAATGAGCAAATTACGGAATCTGAAGGGATGTTAAGATCCATCCAGGCTAACAACCCACAAGGCCATGGGCATGCTACACCTCAGCATAACCCAGGATATTCAGACATGGGCAGGTCATCTCTGTGAGGACAGCCAGGTTTGTGTGTTTTATTCACTGCCCCGTCCTCAGCAACTAGAGTGCCAGGCCTAGCGGGCATAAATACGTGTAGAGCCAATGAATGATGCAAAACAAGGTGCCTCCGAGGTTGTCCTACCTGACGTTGTCAGAAAGTTCTTCCTTAAATCAAGCTGAGACCTGCCCCCTGGTGGTATTCACTTGCTGAGCCTGCTTTTGACACTCAGAACCTTGCAGAACAACCTTAATGGAAGACAGTTCTCATGGTTCCTCCAAGTTTTCTCTTCCCTGGGCTAAATATTCCTGGGTCCTCCAACCTTCCCAAGTATGACAGGGTTTCCACTGTCACCTTCTACCAGTCCTCGACCCTGTTCTTCTCCTCACTCTCTTTGGAGTGCAGGGGCAGAGGGATGATAGTTCACAGCCCTCAGAAAGCATCTTTCCCCCACTTGCTGGAAACAGTGCCTCCCTTTGACTTTCAGCATTCTGACTTTCTCTAATCCATTGGCAGGCAGAAATCATTGTCCAGACAGGTAGAGGAAGGGATATTGGCATTTTTCTGGGGACCCTCTCCACCTGCGCACAGGCCCTTGTCCTCCTTGTGATGGTTCTAAGCTTGGTGTTCCAGAGGAAACACTTGGTTCCTTCTGTGCAAATGGACCAAATGTGAAGACACTGCCCTCTGGTGGTGGGGTCTCCAACTGCGTGTGTGGATTTCCTGGGAGACACCGAATCACAGAATCTTAGAATTGTATTAGAATTTTAGCATTCAAAGGGACATTCAGAGGATGTCTAGACCAACTCTCAGCCAAGTGGGGGTTTCCCTCCATAACCGCCCTGACAAAACGGTGATCCAACTTGTCCCTGAGCCTTTCCGGTGGAAAAGGAAGCCTATTGCAGTTTTGCTGACAATCATGGTTCAGAAGTCCCATCTAATATTGAGCCAGAATTTGTCACCATATATTTTGCCCTTATTTTGATCTACTTTCACCTCTGTAATTATATAAATGAGTCTAATTCTTACACTTTGACGTCAGACAGCTACGGGTTCCACTTTCCCAGCAGTGTGACCTTGACCTTGGGCAACTTAACCTACCTCACCTCCTGTTTTCTCAACGATTAAATGAGGAATAATAACAGCATCTGCCTCATAGGAATGTGAAGTTTAAACAAGATAACCGGCACAGAGCCTATTTGTGCATGATACTTAGACGCTTGCCAAGTTTCTTTCAGCATTCCGTGGGACTTAACACTTGATTTCCTGAGAGAGGCCTGGCAAGGCCTGTCAGTCTAGTAGCTGACAGCAGCAGGCCTCTTGCTGGGGAAATGCAATGGCATTCCGTGGGAGAATTGCAGAGCTGCCCATCACTTTGAGGGGAGGAGGGGGCAGGTGCAGATGGGCTCAGTGACTTGCCCAAGACCATTCAGTTAATGGCCCAGCTAGAAATTCTTTGTACCATGAGATGAGGTGAGGTTTCTGACCCAGTATTCACTTAGCTACACATGCTCTTTTTACCTAAGGACGTGTAATTTCAGAATGGCTTGAAGCCTCAAAGGATATCTACAGCCTTGCAAAACAATAACACTAATTAGTGTCCACAATGACTGAAATCAGGGCACTGGTACTATGTTCTGGACAGGAAAGACAATTTAAATAATTTTGCTAAATGTTTTGAGCTGACTTTGAAGGCTGCTAATATTTGTATCACTAATTGTATTAACTATACTTTATTCTCTGTATTCTTGATGCTCCAGCACCTGGGAGCCTCCCTGACTGAGGAGACACTGCCTCTTCCAGGGCTAGCCAATTCTTGAAAAGATAGAAACAGCTTTCACACACAGACTAACCAATCTGGAGCCCACACTCTGAACCACCTTCTCTGTCTAGCTTTTATACTCTAGGAGGCAATTTTCACCTGCCCTAATTATCCCAGGGCCGAATGTCAAGGACGGCCCCTAGACCCCAGAGCCTGCTGAAATGATCCGAAGTAGCCAATTCTAAACCTGCCTGCCCTGCCTCACCTGGTCCTTCCCCCCCGGAAGCCACAGTACAGGTTTGGGCCTATGCTTTCCCCTCACACCTTCCGCCTCCTGACCAGCCCTGGTGCTTCCCAACATGGCCCTCAGTGGCAAGCCATGCTGTGCCTCCTGGTTCTAGGGATGGGTCTGTGAGCATAAAAACTTCTTCCTTCAGACCAGTAGTGACTCTATAGCATCTCACTACACTGATGGACAGAGACTGTAATGGGGTTGGTGGGGGGGACCTGATGAAGGGGGTAGTTTAATCACCATAATATTGCACATGTAACTGTAGGTTAATGATACCAAAATAAATTGTAAAAAATAAATAAATAAATAAATAAATAAAAATAAACAAACAAACAAAAAACTTCTTCCTTCAAGACAATCATTTCCATGTCCGTGTTTTACCTACCTGACTAAAACAAATCCAAGGTACATTTAAAAACACTAATTGCCTTCCTCATCCTTTCACATGTGAAGCAATCTTGGGTCTTTCTGGGGAAACCAGCAGGTTTTGGGTCTGCCCCACATATGCTGTGGAGCACACCTTTAGGTGTTCCCAGGAATCACAAAATTGTCACAAAAGATTCCCTGACCTGTGGGGAACTGCCTTTAAATCTCAGCCACGCCAAAGATGGCCGCTGAGAACTACCTCTGAATTTCAGCCACGCCCACTCTAGTCCACCTCTTACATCACAGACAACTGCGCATGCACACAACTGTGCGTGATTGCAAAGTTGAAAGTCGTCTTATTAGCATAGGTGTAACCAATCAGGAGAGACTTCACTCTATATATCCCGTACCCTGAGCCCCAATAAACGAGTTCTTCCTTCGAGTGAACTTCCTGTCGCGTCTGATTGTCTCTGGCGAACGGCCCGCGGCGAGTGGCCAGCGGCCAGCGGCGGAGGCTGCGGGAACGGGCGGACAGCCGGCACTTACCTCCCTTGCTCTGCCTGTTGGGGCAAGCCTCTCTCCCTGCCTTCCTCCCCTCTGCTGGCTCGGAGGGTCGCAGAAAGAGCTTGTAACACAAAGGGCTGTGGTCCTGACCGAGAGCAGGACCGGTGAGAGAGAGAGGCCGAGAAAACTCCGACACTGACCCTTCCACGCACAAGCTACCAGGAACTGGGGTTGGAGATCTGTTGTGAACTCAAGGCCAACTTTGAGTTTTCGTAGAATCACAAGGCTGAAGTGGAACCTGCTGGATGTGATAAGGGACTGTTTTTCCGCTACTTCCTGAACCCTGCGTTAGCCTCATGAAAAAGGTATCCTGTGACTCTGAAGCAGTGCTTCCATAAAACTTTCTCTACAGACATTTTAAAAAACAACTTTTAAAAATAGGTAGCAAAATAGTAACCAGACATTTAGACCAGGGGAAACCTGTATTACAAGAAATGGGTTTAGCAATCAGGAAAGCTACTGTGGGGTAGGTACAAGATGCTACAGGGGAGGCACTAAGCCCAGTCCTGAAAGATAAAGGGAGGGGTTCTGGAGGAAACCATGTTTGGCAAAGTCTAAGGCTGAGTACGAGTTAGTCATAAAGGGGAGGAAGAGTGTGTGGGGACAGAAGGTGGGAGCGGGACAAGCTAATAGGGTACTCGGTGGCAGGCAGCAGCACGCAAACCAAGAGGGGGACAGCCAGAGAGGCACTTGATGGTCTTATGCTCTGTGGGGAAGTTGGGGTTCCTATGGCCAGGATCCTCACTGAACTTAAACCACCTGATGATGTAACTGGCCTGTTGCTAGGCTGCCGCTTCCACACCTTTAGGCAATAAGCTATTGTTGCGCTATGTAGAGAGCTTGGTCCAGTGCTCTGGGCAGAGGCAGAGACGCTAGTGCTCAACCTACTGCCGGGAGAACAAGCCACGTAATAAACCCTTTCACCCCAAAGAAACATTCTGCTGTCACACTGAATCCATAACGATCTTGCTGGGGGCTGAAACCCACTGGCAAGACAATTGGCATAGTTGGCAGAATTCATTGTTGACCAAGGAAAAAGACAGGCTGCCCTTATGGGAGGGGTGCTTTAGCAGGCTGCCCTGTGAATGGGGAGACAGTGGATTGTCCCCAGTGGGTATGTGGTCTGAGGTGGCTTGCCTCCTAGAGGGCTGGGACCCACCCCAGGACTGGAGGCAAGTGGAGGTGATACCTGAGGCAGTAGGGGTGGCCCTTGGTATAGTAAGTAGGTCTTTTGAGAGACAGAGTACTCGTGAGGCAGTGGGGACTGTGGGTTGGATGCTTTTCACAGTATTAAAAAAGTCGACAGAAAACAAAATAGATAAACCCCTAGTCAGACTTATCAAGAAAAAGAGAGAGTCTACACACATAAACAGAATTAGAAATGAGAAAAGAAAAATCACTATGGACACCACAGAAATACAAAGAATTATGAGAGAATACTATGAAAAATTATATGGTAACAAACTGGATAACCTAGAAGAAATGGACAACTTTCTAGAAAAATACAACCTTCCAAGGCTGGCCCAGGAAGAAACAGAAAATCTGAATAGACCAATTACCAGCAAAGAAATTGAATTGGTAATCAAAAAACTACCTAAGAACAAAACCCCTAGACCAGATGGTTTCACTGCTGAATTTCATCAAACATTTAGTGAAGACCTATTACCCATTCTCCTTAAAGTTTTCCAAAAAGTAGAAGAGGAGGGAATACTCCCAAACTCATTCTATGAGACCAACATCACTCTAATACCAAAACCAGGCAAAGACACCACAAAAAAAGAAAATTATATACCAATATCCCTAATGAACATAGATGTAAAAATACTCAACAAAATATTAGCAAACCAAATTCAAAAAGACATCAAAAAGATCATCCATCATGATCAAATGGGATTCATCCCAGGGATGCAAGGATGGTACAACATTCGAAAATCCATCAACATCATCCACCACATCAACAAAAAGAAGGACAAAAACCACATGGTCGATCATCTCCATAGATGCTGAAAAAGCATTCAACAAAATTCAACATTCATTCATGATAAAAACTCTGAACAAAATGGGTATAGACGGCAAGTACCTCAACATAATAAAGGCCATATATGACAAACCCACAGCCAACATCATACTTAACAGCGAGAAGCTGAAAGCTTTTCCTTTAAGATCAGGAACAAGACAAGGATGCCCACCCTCCCCACTTTTATTCAACATAGTTCTAGAGGACCTAGCCATGGCAATCAGATAACACAAAGAAATAAAAGGAATCCAGATTGGTAAGGAAGAAGTCAAACTGTCTGTCTGCAGATGACATGATATTATACATAAAAAACCCTGAAGAATACACTCCAAAACTACTAGATCTAATATCTGAATTCAGCAAAGTATTGGGATATAAAACTAATACGCCAAAATCTGTGGCATTGCTATACACTAATAATGAACTAGCAGATAGAGAAATCAGGAAAACAATTCCATTCACAACTGCATGAAAAAGAATAAAATACATAGGAATAAACCTAACAAAGGAAGTGAAAGACCTATACTCTGAAAACTACAAGACACCCATGAGAGAAATTAAAGATACCAATAAATGGAAACACATCCTGTGCTCATGGATAGGAAGAATTAATATTGTCAAAATGGCCATCCTGCCTAAAGCAATCTACAGATTCAGTGCAATCCCTATCAAAATACCAACAGCATTCTTCAATGAACTAGAGCAAATAGTTCTAAAATTCACATGGAACCACAAAAAAACCCGAATAGCCAAAGCAATCATGAGAAGGAAGAATAAAGCAGGGGGAATTATACTCCCTGACTTCAAGCTCTACTACAAAGCCACAGTTATCAAGATAATTTGGTACTGGCACAAGAACAGACCCATAGACCAATTGAACAGACTAGAGAGCCCAGATATAAATCCAAGCATATATGGTCAATTAATATACGATAAAGGAGCCATGGATATACAATGGGGGAAATGACAGCCTCTTCAACAGTGAGTGTTGGCAAAACTGGACAGCTACATGTAAGAGAATGAAACTGGATTATTGTCTAACCCCATATAGAAAAGTAAATTCAAAATGAATCAAAGACCTGAATGTAAGTCATGAAACCATAAAACTCTTAGAAAAAAATATAGGCAAAAATCTCTTGGACATAAACATGAGCAACTTCTTCATGAAAATATCTCGCCAGGCAAGGGAAACAAAAGCAAAAATGAACAAGTGGGACTATATCAAAACAAAAAAGCCTCTGTACAGCAAAGAACACCATCAGCAGAACAAAAAGACATCATACAGTATGGGAGAATATATTCATAAATGACATATCTGATAAGGGGTTGACATCCAAATTATATAAAGAGCTCATGCACCTCAACAAACAAAAAGCAAATAGGCCAATTAAAAAATGGGCAGAGGAGCTGGACAGACACTTTTCCAAAGAAGAAATTCAGATGGCCAACAGGCACATGAAAAGATGCTCCACATTGCTAATCATCAGAGAAATGTAAATTAAAACTACAATGAGATATCACCTCACACCAGTTAGGATGGCCAACATCCAAAAGACAAACAACAACAAATGTTGGTGAGGATGTGGAGAAAAGGGAACCCTCTTACACTGCTGGTAGGAATATAAATTAGTTCAACCATTGTGGAAAGCAGTATGGAGGTTCCTGAAAAAACTCAAAATAGAAATACCATTCGACCCAGGAATTCCACTCCTAGGAATTTACCCCAAGAATGCAGAAGCCCAGTTTGAAAAAGACATATGCACCCCTATGTTTATCACAGCACTATTTACAATAGCCAAGAAATGGAAGCAACCTAAGTGTCCATCAGTAGATGAATGGATAAAGAAGATGTGGCACATATGCACAATGGAATATTATTCAACCATAAAAAGAAAACAAATCCTACCATGCAACAACATGGATGGAGCAAGAGGGTATTATGCTCAGTGAAATAAGTCAGGCGGAGAAAGACAAGTATCAAATGATTTCACTCACCTGTGGAGTGAAAAAACTGAAGGAACAAAACAGCAGCAGACTCACAGAACCCAAGAATGGACTAATAGATACCAAAGAGAAAGGGACTGGGGAAGATGGGTGGGAAGGGAGGGATAGGGGGGAAAAGGGCTATTACAATTAGCACACATAATGTAGTGGGGGGATACATGGAAGGCAGTATAACACAGAGAAGACAAGTAGTGATTCCATAGCATCTTACTACACTGATGGACAGCAACTGTAATGGGATATGTAGTGGGGACTTGATAATAGGGGGAGTCTAGTAACCATAATGTTGCTTATGTAATTGTACATTAATAATACCAAAATCAAAAATAAAAAGTCTACAGAAGAGAAGGACATGCTCCTGAAAAAGATCCAAGAAATAGTGGCATGAGAACGCAAGCTGCAAACTTCTGTGGATTCCCTGAGGAGGGAAATGGCATTGATGCGAGAGGAGGTGGCACGAGAACATGAGCTGCACACTTTTGTGGATTCCCTGAAGAAAGAGATGGTACTGATACAAGAGCACCAGCAGCAAGGTGCCATTGGAGACTAGACGGCAGTGCTGCCAGGTGTTCTGAAGGAGCAAGAGGCCTTCAAGGAAAAAGATGAACTTCTGAGGGAAGCACAGGTGGAGGCAGTATGAGAACATCAGCTGGGAAGCATTGAGCTGAAGGTAAGAGACCTTCTGAAGACTGAGGTAGCACTGCTGCGAGGTACAGTAGAAAAGGTAACGGTTGTAGTAGAGGAGGCACTCGGGGGAGGGGAGAGAAAGGTGCCATCAGCTCCAGAAATGGAGGAGCTGGAGAAAGACGAAGGGGTGATGCTGGAGGCACTGGCGCCTCCTGTACTGAAAGCACGCCCAGTGGTTGTAAAGAAAATAAAGACCCAGCAGCTGAAAGTTCCCCAAGGAGAGGAGCAGCACCCTCCCCAGGTCGTGGAGCCCTCTATGCTCCGCCCCTATACTCAGGCTGAGCTGGTGGATTTGGGCTCCAGGTTTAGGCAGAAGCCCTCGGAGTCAATATCAGCTTGGCTTCTGTGTCTGTGGGACTTAGGGGTGGATGGAATTGTTCTGTCGGGGTCAGAGATGGGAAAGCTGTCTTCCCTGACAGTGCAGCTGGCTTTGAGGCAGTGATTACAAAATGCACATCAGACCCCAGGGACTCACTCCCTCATCAATTGGCTTATGGCTGCACTTCATGCTGTGTGGCACAATCAGGGTGACCTACCATCCTCTCCTGTTAGATGGCAGACATATGCTGAGCTCCAACAGGTGGTACGAGAGCTAGGCATGAGAAAGGCCACCTATAGTCCAGAGAATTATGCCCCAGATGAAGAGATTTTTACTACTGGGATGAGAAATATTGTACTTTAAACAGCTCCTACATCCCTCTTTGGGTCTCTAGTGGCCATTCTTTCCCCTCACTTAGGGCAGCCCATAAGCGAAGTGACACATACAGTAGCAGACTTAGGAGAGGCTGAAGCAATAAGAACAAGGAAAAAAATAAGATCTGCTACTCACAAGAATTTAAAGGGCCCCATGTTACGAGGACCCAGATGTGGGTTGATTTAATAAGGGAAGGATGGAAGAAAATTAGATGGGAAGTCAAATACAATCTTACTAGAGCTATGGCAACAACTGAAACAGAACAGCAATTCCAGTCATTAAGACCAAAGAGGCAAAGTTCACAGTAGTATATCAGGAATGGCCAGAAGGTAGGAGCATCTTACCGGGGAGTTTTGTTTTATCATTATGGCCAGTGCATGCACCTTCGGTAGCATTATATATAGAACCTTTAGTAACCCCCACAGGGAAAGGAGTAAAAGTATGGTATACTAGACCTGGACGGGACCCCCTTCCTGCTACAGTTCTATCACAGGACCACTCTCTTGCATGCATCCTACCTGATGGACAAAATTTGCCTATGTTGGTGTCATCAAAACATATGTCTTATCACCCCTAAGGTCTTTGTGGATTGGGAACTTTCTCTGGCTTGAGGATTATTATAATTTTTGTTATCAGGAACCTCCTCTGGCTTGAGGATTATTATAATTTTTGTTACCTGTATCAAAACCTTGTTGTATCTTAATTTTAGTTATTATCTCTATGTTGTTGTTATCCTGTTGCTGTTGTGGAATCTGGTTACTGTGCTCCAGCTTTCTCGCACAGGGACCACTGTGGAAGATCGAGAGTGTGTAGATTGTAAGGTGAGAATCCTGGTGGAGTGTGGGGAAGTTGGGGTTCCTATGGCCAGGATCGTCACTGAACTTGAACCACCTGATGATGTAACTGGCCTGTTGCTAGGCTACCACTTCCACATGTTAGGCAATAAGCTATTATTGCACTATATAGACAGCTCGGCCCAGTGCTCTGGATGGAGGCAGAGATGCTAGTGCTTGACCTACTGCCAGGAGGACAAGCTGAGTAATAAACCCTTTCACCCCAAAGAAACATTCTACTGTCATTTCTTTGGTCACAGTGAATCCATAGCGAACTTGCCAGGGGCTGAAACCCACTGGCAAGACACACTCTAAACCCTGCAGTCAGTTTCAGAGTTAGTGCAAGTCAAGGACTCCAGTCTCCATCCTCCCGCATCGCTTTACTCTTGAGTTTGTCAGTACAGCTGCCACAGCTCTAGGCATCATATCTTCCCACAACCATGTTCAAGACAGGAAAAAGATAAGACTTCCTCACTGTCCTTTTTATCAGGGAGCATATTTTCTTCCCAGAAGCTCCCCAGGAGACTTCCTCTTAAGTCCTGATTGGCAGAAATGAGTCACATGCCCATTCCTAATCAGCAGCAAGTGGCAGTGGGGTTGGACCAAATGTGGTTTATTCCCTGGACTAGGAAAGGACCTGACTTCCCTGAGGCCACTTGAACAAAAGTGGGGACACCAAGGGAGGAAAGGTGATGTGTGGATAGCCAGAGTGTCTGCCACAAAAACAAAACAAAACACGGTGAGAGTCCTTGGTGACCTGTTACGGAGTGTGGACTTCATACAGAGGCAAGGGAGGTTTGTCATGATTCAATTCAGGTCATGTATTTTTGGTAGGAATACTACAGAAGCAGAGCTGTTTTCCACCACTGCGTCACCGGATGACACATGATGTCAGTGGGTACTGTCGTTAGTGATGTCAGCTGTGATCACTCAGTGAAGGTGGTGTCCACCCCAGCTGAAGAACACCTATAATTGGTGTGAGCTCTTTAAGACTATTCGTGTCATGAAAGGCAAAGAAGAAAAGGCTGAGAAACTGCTTCAAATTAGAAGAAACATGCACAACGACATGCAACAAATGATCTTGAATTGGCTTTAGGATCAAGAAAAAAAATTTCTCAAAAGGATATTATTGGAACAACCAGTGAAATTCGAATGTGAACTTATAATTATGTGTTACATAATTAAGTTCTGCAGTTAGCTTATGTTAATTATTGTTATAGTAAATAATGTTGAAGTAACGTCAACTGTCCTGAATTTGACCATTGTGTTATGGTTATGTAAGAGAAGGTCCTTGTTATACATATATATATTGTTAATACATATATATATAAGATAGAATGATAAAGCAGATGTGACAAAATGTTAACAACTGGTGAAAATAAGTAAACAGGTATACTGATATTCATTATACTATTCCTAAAACTTTTCTGTAGGTTTGAAAGTTTTTTTAGGGGGAAAAAAAGAAATACAGAAGTGGTAGATATGACTTGGTGACTGACTGCCTGGGAGGCAGTAACCAGTCTATGGTAGGTGATGACACCTTGAAGTGGGAGGTAAAGAAGAGAGTAGATTCTGAGGTGCAGAGGGGAGGAGAAATAATGGGTCTTAAACATATTAAACTGAAGTGGGACCTAATGAGACACCAGGCAGGGCAGCTCAGTGGCAGTCAGAACTATCAGGAGTCAGGAATGAAATGACACAAAATGTCACAAGGATCAGCCACCTAAGGGTGATGGTTGAGGCCAAGAGCCTGTGTGATCACTTAGGGTGTGTACAGGGGGAGGCAGAACTTGGGCTCCCCCGCATTATGGTTCAGGCCTAGGGCAGAACCAAACACGAACAGCTCTGCTCAGGAGCCAACCAGCTGTTTCACTCAGAGCTTTTGCAAAAATAATCACTATCCTGATTATAGGTAGTTTTCTGCTACCTCAAATTTGTCACTCTGTGTTGGTTAACTTCCCCAGGTGTGAAATTACTCAGCGTTTGCCAACATCTTCATTTGGGAGCATGACATAAGAAGCCTACAAATATATTTGTGTTACACGCACACAAAATCAGAGGCATGCTATATGCTACAGAACTACAGTCATCCCAGGTTAATGCATTCCTGAAAGCAACTGTAAAATCAATGGAGCCTATATTACATTATATTAAATGAGAAAATAAGAATGCATTCACTGCCTGTCCAAAAACTCCAACCAATTTTTCTAAATATCACTAAAACCCTCTTCAACACCAATAAAAAATTCTCCAACCATTTCTGCATAATATAAACATTTTAAACACTAATTACCTAATTATTTAACACTTAATGAACTCCATAGTGACTACATCTGTGAGCAGTACACAGGGACATGCACCATATCAGATAAGAATTAACCTTCTCTTTAACAATCAACATACATATACTGCAAAGCAAACAATGTAATAATGTGTTAAAGACATATAATTCATGCAATCAAATCTGGCAAAATAAAATAGACAAATAGGGTAATTTTTTTAAATGGTTACTTACCAAGTAATTTTGGTAATGGAGGACTAGGACAACTGACAACTCTCCCACTAATGGTAACTAGAAAAGTGGACAGAATATACAAAACATCTACTCAAAGATAAGAAAGAACTAATAAGGTAGTAAATACTAGTCAATACCCAAGAAATAAAAGAACATCAGAGAGTGAGGACAGCATTTTAGGAATGCTTTACTTAAAGAGCTATTTGTTGATTTCAGAACAGATGGTTGAGAGGCTAAGCAATACTTTTTAACAGCTTATCATGTCTACAGACACAAAAGGCAGAGTCCAGGGGCTCTGCAAGGACAAGGGTCCAGATAAGTGTGTGTTATATTAGTCAGGATTCTCCAGAGAAATGGAACCAATAGGAGAGAAAGCGAGAGTGAGAGGGAGGGAGGGAAAGAAGTAGATAGATATAAAGAGATTTATTATAAGGAATTGGCTTAAGTGATGGAGGCTGGTAAGTAAAAAGTCTGCAGAGCTGATGTCCCAGTTCAAGTCCAAAGGCCAGAAGCTGCTGTAGTACTAGAAAGAGATAATGTTCCAGTTTAAAGGCTGTCAGGCAGGAGGACAGTCTTTTTTTCTATTCAGGCCTTCAACTGATTGGATGAGGCCCACCCACATTAGGGAGGGCAATCTGCTTTATTCGGTCTACCAATCTAAATGCCAATCTCATCCCAAAACACCCTCATAGAAACACCCAGGAAAGCCTTTCACCAAATATCTGGGTATCCCATGGCTCAGTCAAGTTGAAAAATAAAATTAACCATCAAATCTGTACTTTAGGTTGGGACACTAGGAGTAAGGGTGAATTAGAAGATGAATATTCTTCCAAGGATTGGAGCCAGATTTGACTCATCTGGATGACCCAGAAAACCTAAAATCCTAAAATTAGGTAAGGGTGACCCCAGGTTGCTGACATACTCAGGCACCTGGCAAAATGAAAATGAAAATCTTATCTGGGCAAAGATAAAATCATTTTAGGTCTCAAATTATTCCTACACAATTAAAAAAAATAAAATGTTAGACACAGTGTTGGAAACCAAGCACAGGAAAAGACAAGAACATAAATGAGAACTAGTCAAAACAACACATTGGTAACAGAAACAATCCCATAGGACCTTAAGAAAATGGTAAATATGTAGTATTTACTATAGAATTAAAATACATGACAAGAATAGCATATAACTGTGGGGAAGGATAATTATGGAGTGAAGGTATTCTAAGACCTTTGCATAGATAAAGTACTAACCACAGGTATGCTAGTAAATGTTGAACAACCAGCTCTGTAGGACAAAAGTCCTGATCTATAGCCTTTGCTACTTTCCATGGTGTAAATGCTCCCACGGTGGCCAATTTCAAGCTACCAACAAGTGGTTGTTGAACATGGAGTTGGGAAGATGATGAGCACAATCAGCTGTCCTGAGTCAGTGTGAGCTGGCTCCAGCACGCCTTTAAATTAGTCCTTGTAAATGGAATTAAAGAAAAAAAATCCAAAAGAAGGCAAGAAAGGAGAAAAGAAAGAAAAGACAGAATAGGCAGGAAAAAACAAAGCATATAATAAGATGGTAGAGTTAAACTCAAATATATCAGTAATTACTTTAAATGTAAATAGACTAGATATTTCAGTTAAAAAATACATATACAATAAAAATAAAATGCAACTATACATTGTTTAGGAGCAACACATCTAAAAGCATAAGGTAATAGAAAAGTTGAAAGTTTAAAAAGAGAAAAAATATTCTAGGCAAATACTAACCAAAAGAAATCTGGCATAGCTGTATTAATGTCAGAGGAGTAAACATTAAGACAAAACACTGTTAGAAAGGAATATTTCATGATAAAATATTCATCAGAAGACATGATAATTCTGTAACACAGAGGCATCTATAATATAGCCTCAAAATACATAAAGAAAAAAATGACAGAATTAGAGATAGACAAATCCACAATCATTTGGGAGCTACTAACACACCTTTCTTAGTAACTGAAAGAAAAGCAAGCAAAAACAAGTCAGTAATTAAGCTAGAAATTACACAATTAAGGCAGAAATCAGTAACAAAACGCAACATAAAAGTTCCATGCTTAAAATTAAGAAATGGCGATCCTGAAAGGGTTCTTTAGCTACCTGGCTCACTCGCTTGCAAAGAAGGACACGAGAACTCCGTCAGCGTGGTTTTATTCCCTGTAAGACAAACAGAGTGGCCGTCTCAAAAGAGAGAGAGAGCAGCAAGGGAGGAGCTGAAGATAAACAGACAGAATGGCTGTCTCGGAAAGGAGAGGGCAGCAGCGGCAGCAAGGGGGCAGCTGCTTATATAGGAATTTAGGGCCTTGGTGAGCAGGATGGTGGCCTTGTGACTTCTGAGAAACAGAAACTGATGCAGACAATAGGGACTTTTGCTACACTCGGGTGCAGCTGCTGTAAGTGATAAGGAGCTGCTGCGCCCGGAGACAGTTCAAGGTTGTATGTTAAAGGAAACTTAATATTCCTTCAAGGTTGTGTATAAGAGGGAATCTAACAAATCCTACACAAATTCTTCCTGAAAGTTTAAGAGAAAGGAATACTTGTGAATGCTAAAATGCCAGAATTATTCTCATACCAAAACTAGAAATTACAAGTAAACTACAAAATAATATCCTTCATAAGAAAAAAAGTTAAATAGGATTTAAAATTGTTAGATTAACAAAATTGTAGCAACTGAGTACAATAATGTATAAAAAGAATAATACAAAGAGTGTATATTAATAATACCTTAATAAAAAAAAATTAAAAGCAAAAAAAAAAAGAATACATCAAGACCAAGTAGGACGTTTCCCAGCAAAAGTTTACTTTAACACTGTAAATCAATCAATGTAAAAACTATAAAACCTCTAGAAAAAAATAGGAGAAAATCTACCTGATCTTGGGTTAGGCAAAGATTTCTTGGGCATGATACCTGATAAATGGACTTCCTCAAAATTCAGAACTTCTGCTCTTTGAAAGATGTTAAGAGAATGCATGGAGAGAAGCCACAATTGAAAAATAATTGTGACAATCAACTTGGTACAGTATGTTTAGATAATAATTGCCACAATTTATTGACTGCTTCTAATGTCCCAAGACCTGTCAGACATTATATATACATTCTCCATCTTAATCCTTAGAACAACCCTAAGCAGTGGGATCTATTATCCTCATTTGACAGGTAAATTTAGAGTTGATTGACTTGCCCAAAGTCACTGAAGCTGGTACTCTGCAGTCAGAATTTGAACCCAGTTCTAGTTCTTTCTAAAGAACTCTCTTAAGCACTCCATCACACTATCTTTTTATTAAAGTAATCTAAAATTGCATAACAACACGGAAAAAGTGTTAGAAACAAAACGTTTAAGTGGGCCTTCTTTCCAGATTTACAGGCTAGCGCACTACAGACCTCACTTCCCAATTTAGGAAAACGATACCTGGCATTCAGAAGTATGCTTATGTGCCTGTCTTGTAGGTATGGTATTTGTGATAGTGTGCTATTTATATACCATCTGGACTACCTTATGCTCCTACACCCCATAAACTGGTCCCATCCCTGCGCTATGGAAATGAACTGGGTAAGCATCTTAAGAGTGGAAAACTGCATGCATTTTTCAGTCCCTCTGCACTGAATTGTACAAGATCCTTCCTACAGGAAACACCCTCCTTGGGATCATATTGGGACAATATCTAAAGCTTAAGGATTATGAAGTTTTAATACAGAGTATGCATTTTATATTTTTGTCCTTTTGTTCACTTACAGCTTTAATAGGCATTGATTCAATAATACTTCAAACAGTCTTTGTGGTAAGTAGGTGGTAGACATTAACCCATGTAAGAGACATGGAGTCAGATTGGCAGTAACTATTCACTGTTGTTCAGCTGGTAGCACAAGCAAGATCCTCTCTTCCAAATCAAAGCTCTCCTGAGCGGAAGGAAATTCTTAGGCCTTTACAAACACACAGCCTTTCCAACCCATGACTAATTTTGCTCTGACGTGCCTATACAAGCTCCTCCCATTTACAACTGATGGTAACCTTTGTTCTTTGAAACCCCACAGTTTGTTTCATTTATGCATAGTTTCATTCAACAAACATTAATTAAGACCTTCCAGATTCAAGGAACTGTGCATTTCTTTGTATTAAAATCATGTGAACTGGTCATATTCTAGTCTCTAAGTTCCCAACAGAGGAGTCCTACCCAACTCTCCTGTAAACTGCATGATGCTTAACACATACTTGGCACTTGGTGAGTACTCCTTAAATATTTGATGACTTCAAGTTGGACAAATTCCAGTTCAGCCCTGCTCCAATGCCAATAACATCAATAAAGCAAACAAAATCCTGCTCTGACAAGTCACCAACCCTTCTTCCTCCCATTTCCCATTTCTAAGTATGCTCCCTGGTACTAATTTTTTTAAGGAGTCCTCATTTTGGATGTGAAATCAGTGTCATTATGCAAGTCTGAAAAATAAAACACTAAAAATAACTCACCCTCCTTTGTTCTTATACCAGGGCACCCTGGTATAATGGGAAATGCTCTGGGATAGGCGTCAGGAGACCAGCCCTGGCACTGACCGGTATCAGACCTTCATCAGGTCTCAAAATCCTTTGGTCTTGTTTCCTCAGTTACAGAATAAGGTGATTTCACTTAAATCACTCATTTAGAGCTAAGGAATGACTCAAAATACGAAATGAAATGTATCTAATGACAAGTTCTGTTCGGGCTAAAATGCAAAATACCAATCGAAAAATAGAACCGGAGATTAGTATTAAATGTCTTACTGTTACTTTCCTGGGGCTAAATTACTTTTCTATTACTTACATAAAGAGTCTGGCATTATTAATCTGTATGTGTTATTCTCATCTACCCAAACATAAACGCCTTCAAAGGAACTGTCCTTTGTAAAGAGGTGGGATGTAAAAAAAAAACACTTGTTGGTATTTTGACTCTAGGTACCAACTCGACATACTTCTGGCCTAGTACACGTTAACTTGCAGGCATACAAGGAATTCTTGCTTCCGTGGGTGCTGCTGCCTCTGGGAAGGAGTAATCAATTCAACGTAAACCTTTTCGGCTCTCTCAAACCGTCGTCCGTCTCCCTAGGGCCTAAGGCTTTGTGGCCATGGGATTTCCGGTGCATCGGTGCTCCATGAACAGTTGGATTAACTACCCCCAGAGAACACAGTGTGGCTCTGGACGGGAAAATCTTGGCAGGTTCACTTTGGAGAACATCCCCTTAAGAGCCAAGCACTGGGGTCAAACTCATAAACCAGGGAAGGGTACGAAATAAGGGCTCAGTTGGCGACGTGCAGTGGCCCCGAGGACCTAAGTGCTGCTCCAGAATTTCTACTGGTTCGAGGGCGACTGGACTTGGGGTTTTCAGGACAGTTCGTGGAAGCCGCATCGGTACGGCGAGCACGGTCTTCAGACGTTTGCGGGTACCTGCTGGATTCCCCCAACTCCTCCGTCCTGTGGCGCCATCTTGGGAGCAGAGAACAAGCGATTCTGACCGAGGAAGGGTCGACAAAGTTCCTCGAAGACGGCCTGAGAGGCTTCCCACACTAGGAGACTGGCTCTGACGGGGGTTCGTTGGGTCCTTGTGGCTCGAGAGGCCCCAATTCTCATTCATTTCCTGACAAGCATTTGTGAAAGCGCCAACGTTCCACACTTCTGTCCGCGAGTCTGGGAAGTTTTTCGAAGAAAGCAGTAAGACCGCTTGGCCACCACCATTTAGCTGTTTTGTAACGCCGCCCCACAAAACGGCCGCAGCCGCCCGAACGATCGACCTTACTTCCCAAAGTTTCCAGACCTCGGCCGCGCGCCCGAGCAGCGCGCGTGCGCAGATAGCCCGCGCCGCCGTGCTGCGCAGGCGCCATGGCCATTTCCGGGCTCTGTCAGCCGCTCCCTCTGGGCCCCGGTCATCCGCCCGCGCCCGCCGGAGCCTGTTCGCGTCGACTGACCAGAGTCCGCGAATTCTCCGCTCCGAGCCTGTCCGGACCGCCCCGATCCCAGGTAAGGGGCGGTAGGGGTGAGCTTCTGGCCTTGTCGGCCTCCATGGGGTCGGCCTCGCACAGGGCTTGAGCCCGTGGGGGCGATCAGGCGGGGGCTTGGGCCTCGGGGCCGGCAGTCTCCTTGCCCGGCCTCTGCGGGGGAGATCCCCATTCTTCGTGGGGCCCGCCGAGCCCCTGCGGTCTCCGCGCGTACAGGTTGCTTCTCAAAGACTTGGGCACTTCAAGCTTCCTCCGGTGCCAGAATTAACGGCTCCTTCTGCGCTTCCATGGCCCCATTTTCACTTGTATTGGTAGGCGTTTGTAACAATCTGTAAAATTTTGGCAAACTGAACGATCTCCCCCTAATCAAATGTCACTAGGAACATTTTCTTCTTTAGTGCCTAAATAGGTCCCTGCATCCAGTAGGCGCCATGGAATGTTTGGCTCCAGCCTAGCGCAGCCCCCAGGCCTTCAGTTGTTGGGGATGGGGGGAGGCCTCCCGAGTTCGAGAAAAACCTGTCCCCGAGTTCTTTGACGATTTCCCTGCTCGAGTACCGTTGGTCCCCTAAGTCAGAATTGCCCGTATTCGCCCCCGATCGTTCCGTGAAACCTTTTATGTAGCGCCTTTTCCTGTTCAACCCTCCAGTAGGGGATGCCAAAATTCTAATCCTGGCACCGTCACTTCGTTGGGTGGCCCTGGAAAGGTTGCTTCTTTGAAGCCCCGTTTGCTCATCTGCAGCAAGAAGATTCTTAGGACTTTTCTGAGGATTAAGTGAGTTTATTTGCATAAATTGTTAGGAATAATTCCTGGCCCCAAGTAGGTGCCCAGTAAATTCTAGGTATTATTACTACTGGGCATTCCGTGCTTGTAATTTCCTACCCCCCTGCCCCCAGAAAAGTGGCAGATTTGTTTGTTTCTGGCCCCAACCTGGTACTTGATTACACTGTTGGGAACATGGTAGGCACTTAATAAATTCTAGCTTAGAATCCTTGGGTTATAAAGCCATCTGTTGTCATACTGTGGCTTTGGAACCTGAAGGAAATGCTAACCTACCATTTTCTACCTCAATTCATTGCCTAAATTACCTAAATTATCCTAGTTCTGCCCTCTTTCATCAATTTTATCTAACCTTTGATTTAGAGGAGGCCCTGGCATTTTTAGGTATTTTTTAAAAAAAAAGAAAGAAAAGAGGAGAGATCAATCAGGAGGGTGTTTCTGCTCTGTTAGGAAGTGGGTGTATGTAGACAATGTAATTTTTAAAATGTGGAACCAAGAGTAAAAAGAAATGCAATCCCTCCTAAAAATAAATAAATAAATAAATAAAGAGAGGAAGTGGGTGTAATTGGCTGATTCTTACCACAAAGTATTAGGGTACCTTCCAAGGTTACTTCCATCTACTTATCACAGTTAAAGGAGGGGATCATCTAATATGGGTGAATGTTGAACTGCTGTATTGTGTATGTGAAACCACCATAAGATTGTATATCAATGATACTTTAAAAAATAAAATAAAGGAGGGGAACACCTTGGAAAATTTAAATTCCTGCTTGGAGGGAGAGCAGCAGTATTTTGATCTAGTTAACTAATCCTATGCTGAAACAAATTCTGCATAAAAGGTCTGCTGGTGAGGTGCCTAGTATCGGAACCTTGTCTTTGGACGCTGTGGAGGGTGTGGTGACCTTGTTGGAGTACCTGTATTGCTGGGTTGAGTAATCAAGCAACTAGGAACTGGATTAATCACAGTCTTGAAAATTAACCCTCAACAGGAAACTGAAATTCCCAGTGTACAAAATACTTTAAAGCTCCAGGGCCAAGAATTTAAAGCATATGTAGACATTTCCAAGTTCAGATATACTAACTGGTGTGTACTTCTAGGGATGATTCAAAAGCCTTGGGTCAAGAAAGAATGGGAACTAACTTACTGAGTATCAATTTTGGGCTGTTTCACATGTTACTGCTTCCTACCAAGAGCCTTGGGATGTCAGCCTTCTGATGCGTCCATTTTACATGCAAAAGATGAGACTTAGAGATACTGGGTGACCTGCCAGGGTCTCATAGCTAGTATGTGTCAAAGCCAGGGTTCAAACTAGGCCCTCTTGGCTTCAGAGCCCATTGCTAACCAACCGTCAGAATAACTGTATTCAAAGTGATAGGTTCAAGAAGGAGTTGGGAGGTGCAGGGAGTTCATGGAATCAGATTATGCTATAAATCATTCTCTCAGTGCTGGACAATAAAAGGTCATTAGAAACTCAATAAATTTAATGTCACCACCTTTTTGTCTGTCTCTTTTTCTTCTCTCTACCCTTGCTAAAACACAGATTTTCAGATTTCACTTAAATATGAGTCAGACTTTGGAAATGGTAATTATCATCCTATGACAGAAAGTATCTTTTTCTTGGTACAAAATTCAAGCTTTTGTTCTGCATTCAGTGAGTTTGGTGAATACAGGCTGTGTTCCCTGGGTGCCTTATAAATTTGACAAATGTTGAGTGTTGTCTTGCCTAAGAGACTTTAACATAACCACATGGTTATAAAAGAAGTACAGGTCTGACTGCAGGTCCACATAGGGAACTTGAATGATGTAATGAGCTTAGCAATGCAATTTTGGGAGTAATTATGCCATTGTGTAAATGTTTACCTCTTTTGAAGGCTTTGCTACATTGCTGATAAAACTGAGTTGAAGAATGAGAAAGCCTTTGTCTGCAAGTGTTCTTTTTTAACTGTACATGAAATACATGCTTTTATTACATGTAGATATTCACATTAAACTAATAACTTGCAGATCAGTTTTGTTTTCATTTAACAAGTACACCTATATAATGTGGCTTTTGAACTAACTTGCTTGTACTTAAGGAGATATTTGTGACACAACGTGTTATTTTGAGTAACTATGAATCAAACCTTTTGTGAAGGGTGAACATTTTGAAAGCAGAAAATCATGCAGTGAGCATCTGGAAGTTAATTTTTTTAAAAACAAATTCAGTGGTCTCATTTGAATTCATTTTTTTTAAGTGTTTAAAATTTCCAGTTAGAGGGTTTTTCTTCATTTGTGAGTTGCCATTTGCTTTCTAGAACACATAAAAGTAAAAGATTAATGACCAAAATACCTTGACTCTTAGAATATAGAGTGTGAAACACTGGCATTTCTCTCTGCCAGTTCAAGATATCAGATGTTTTCTTTAAGCGTGCACTTTTCTCTTTCTGACCCTTGGGTTTATTTACAACAGCAGAGACATTTCTTCTGCTTTCCATTGAGATTGGTTTCTGCTCTGTCTGCTGAACTTCCATTGTTCACTTCACAACCTTCTGGTGGCCCTTCCATTCATTTCCTGTTTGCATCAGCTTCCTATCTCACATTTCAGTCTCCACCCTATGATTAACATGACTTACCCTGAAGTGTATTGAAACTTCAGCGTGTTGGGAGAGCTAGGAGTGCGACAAAAAAGGGGTGGCGGGGGTGCAGGGGCCGGCTGCTTTGTGAAACAAGCTCTCCTATTTCAGGTAATGGTTGCTGCTTTAGTGGGTCTAGGTTTGGGGGCTTATAAAACAGAATTATATTTGATTTTTAATTTAATGATGTTTCACAGATTGCTGCTTTTCATTAGTTACAATAAAATGTTTATAAAGAGTAAATACAACAAACCCTGCATACTCTGCCTAGATTCACCAGTTATTAAAATTTCGCCCCATTTGCTCTTTACATATCTACTTGTCCTGAATGATTGAAAATAAGTTACAGAAGACATCATGGCACTTTATTTCCTAAGAGGGCATTCTCCTATCTAATGGCAAGCCATTATCATAGTTAAGAAATTGACAATAATACCATACTGTTATGTAATATGTAGTCCAAAATCAGGTTTTCCTTATTGTACAAAATACATCTTTTATGGCTATTTTTAAAATACAGATGACAATCAAGTTTCACTTACTAAATTTGCTTTTCATAGTTTTTTTAATCTAGAACAGTGCCCCCCACCCCCAACCCTGCCCCAACCCCCTGCCTTCTTTGAGTAGTCCAGGCCAATTGTTTTATAGGATGGCACACATTCTGGTTTTAACAGTTTATTTCCCTTTGTGTTATTTAACTCATCACACCCCCCTTCATTTCCTGTAAACTGGAAATTTGGTCTGGATCTTGATTGGATTTAGGGTAAATACGTTTGGCATAAATACTTCATAGGTAGCTTGGCCATATTACCAGGTTTCTCCAGAATAGTCCTGTAACCTGTAGTCACAGCATAATTATTAAGAGTGCCCTTTTTACTTTCTTAAAATTATTCTGGTCTGGATGGGAAATTCATTGGTCGCCATTTATAAGTGATGATGGGCACTTCTTGCCATCCGTTAGGAGGCCCATCAGATCTATTGGTTTCACCATCTGTGATTCTACGTTTGATTATTTGGTTAAGGAGGTGACTGCCGGATTTTCTTTTTACCGTAAAGGCATGTTTTTTCTCTTTGTAATTAGTAAGTAGTTTGTGGGATGATAATTCGAGACTGTGAGTATCCCCAACAATCATTAAACCATGGTTTTAGGGCCGCTCTGTGACCCTTGACAGAATAAATTATGTATTGGTGGTTACAATGCCAGTCATATTTAAATGATTCAGGTTTGACATTGTGATTGATTCTTTCTTAATGGGAGAATACTGTTTTATTTATCTCCAAACATTTCAGGATCTCCAGACAACTTAAATATGGGTTGCCGGCCATTTTTTAATGCTTTTTTTCTGTTGCGTTTTGCAGCTTTCTATCCTTGGAAAACACTAAGAATAATGGCCCTGCATCAGTTTTTACTTGAGCCAATCACCTGTCATGCCTGGAACAGGGATCGTACCCGTAAGTCTGCTCTTAACTTGGCCCTTTTACTTCAGTGCCTGTGATATTTTCAGAGGGAGGCACTTTCAGGGATCACTTACTTCAGTGTCACTTACTAAAGGACATAAACATAGACTCAGAAGGGAACTAGGTTAGTCCTCTGGCTTACAGACGGAGAAACCAAGGCCTCGAGTGTTCAAAGGACTTCCTGATGGCTACACACCAAGCCAGTGTCATAGCCATTGCTAAGCACCATGCCTTCTGGCTCCTTGTACACTTCTTTTTCTGTAGCACTGCTTGAAGGACAGAGACACCTTTCGTCGCTCTAAGAACCCAGTGTATGAAATAATTGTGCAATAACACCACACTCATCCAGCATTTAGTCAGAATACCAGGACCTAGAAATAAGCTGTTACGGAGACATACGGTTATTCCTGAGGCACTGAGAGCATCATTAACTAGCATTTACTATGTTATTCGTAATAGGCTTGAGTTTCTAGTTTTGTAGCTCTAGCAAACTAGAAAGGGATGGACAAGACTCTTAGAAGTATGCACAGAACAGCAAGCAGAGTGGCATAGGACAAGGAAGAGGCAAAAAACATTGAAAAAACAGAGACAGAAGTGTAGTATTTTTCCCGTGAGTTACTTAAAAAAGTTAAATTATATTCACTGTCTTTGTACAGTTCAGTGGTTTTTAGTATGGTCCCAGAGTTATGCAAAATCACCACTCCCTAGTTTCAGAATATTTGCATCATTCCAGAAAGAAGTTCTATACCCATTAGCAGTCACTCCCAGTTTTCTTCAAAACTTTCAGTCCTATGGTCAATTAATATATGATAAAGGAGCCATGGATATACAATGGGGAAATGACAGCCTCTTCAACAACTGGTGTTGGCAAAACTGGACAGCTACGTGCAAGAGAATGAAACTGGATTATTGTCTAACCGCATACACAAAAGTAAACTCAAAATGGATCAAAAACCTGAATGTAAGTCACGAAACCATAAAACTCATAGAAAAAAAATAGGCAAAAATCTCTTGGACATAAACATGAGCAACTTCTTCATGAAAATATCTCCCCAGGCAAGGGAAACAAAAGCAAAAATGAACAAGTGGCACTATATCAAACTAAAAAGCTTCTGTACAGCAAAGGATACCATCAGCAGAACAAAAAGACATCCTACAGTATGGGAGAATATATTCATAAATGACATATCCGACAAGGGGTTGACATCCAAATTATATAAAGAACTCACGCACCTCAACAAACAAAAAGCAAATAAGCCAATTAAAAAATGGGCAGAGGAGCTGAACAGACACTTCTCCAAAGAAGAAATTCAGATGGCCAACAGACACATGAAAAGATGTTCCACATCACTGGTCATCAGAGAAATGCTGATTAAAACCACAATGAGCTATCACCGCACACCAGTTAGGATGGCCAACATCCAAAAGACAACAACAAATGTTGGTGAGGATGTGGAGAAAGGGGAACCCTCCTACACTGCTGGTGGGAATGTAAATTAGTACAACCATTGTGGAAAGCAGTATGGAGGTTCCTCAAAAAACTCAAAATAGAAATACCATTTGACCCAGGAATTCCGCTCCTAGGAATTTACCCTAAGAATGCAGCAGCCCAGTTTGAAAAAGACAGATGTACCCCTATGTTTATCTCAGCACTATTTACAATAGCCAAGAAATGGAAGCAACCTAAGCGTCCATCAGTAGATGAATGGATTAAGAAGATGTGGTACATATACACAATGGAATATTATTCAGCCATAAGAAGAAAACAAATCCTACCATTTGCAACAACATGGATGGAGCTAGATGGTATTATGCTCAGTGAAATAAGCCAGGCGGAGAAAGACAAGTATCAGATGATTTCACTCACCTGTGGAGTATAAGAACAAAGAAAAAAACTGAAGGAACAAAACAGCAGCAGACTCACAGAACCCAAGAATGGACTAACAGTTACCAAAGGGAAAGGGACTGGGGAAGATGGGTGGGAAGGGAGGGATAAAGGGGGAAAAAGGGCTATTACAGTTAGCACACATAATGTAGCGGGGTGTGGGTGGGGTGGGGGGATACGGGGAAGGCAGTATAACACAGAGAAGACAAGTAGTGATTCTATAACATCCTACCACGCTGATGGACAGTGACTGCAATGGGGTATGTGGTGGGGACTTGATAATAGGGGGAGTCTAGTAGCCATAATGTTGCTCATATAATTGTAGATTAATAATGGCAAAAAAAAAAAACGTTTCAGTCCTAGGCACCTACTAATCTACTTTCTGTCTCCATGGATTTGCCTATTCTGGACATTTTATATCAATGGAATCATAAAATATGTGGCTTTTTACATCTGAGAATAATGTCTTCAAGGTTCATCCACATTGTAGCATGTATCAGTACTTCTATTCCTTTGTATGGCTGAACAATATTGTATAGACATACCATATTTTGTTTATTCTTCACTTGGTGGACATTCCCCTTTTTGGCTAATTGTGAATAATGCTGCCATGAACATTCACATACAAGTTTTTTGTTTTTTTTCTCCCCTGCTGGACTGAACTCCTACAATGTAGGGACCATATCTCAGTCTGTTTTGTATCTTGGCCTTTGACATAGCACTTGGTGCATATCACCAGACTTGCTACATACAAGTTTTTATGTGCACGTGTTTTCACTTCTCGAGTATATACCTAGGAGTTTAATTGCTAGATCATATGGTATCTATGTTGAACATTTTGAGGAACTGCCAGACTATTTCCAAAGTGGCCATACCATTTTACATTCTTACTAGTAGTGTATGAGTGCTCCAATTTCTCCACATACTTATCAACACTTGTTATTATCTGTCTTTTTTATGATAGCCTCTTATCACTATGCTTGTGGGTATAAATAGTATCACATTGTAGTTTTGATTTGCATTTCCCTGATGACTAAAGATGTTAAGCATCTTTTCACATACTTATTGGCTATTTGTATATTTTTGGAGAAATGTCTATTCAGATCTTTTGCACATTTTTAAAATTGGTTTAGCTGTCTTTTTATTGCTGAGTTGTAAGAGTTCTTTATATATTCTGGATACAGGTCCCTTATCAGATACATGGTTTACAAAGTCTTTTCCCATTCTGTGGGTTATCTTTTTATTTTCTTGATGGTGTCCTTTGAAGCACAAAAGTTCTTAATTTTGAAAAAGTCCAGAATACTTGTTTCTTTTGTTGCTTATGCAACAGATAATTGGAGTATTGCCAATCATTTTTAATAGAAATGCAAGTTACTATTGTATCTAAGAAATTGTTGCCTAATTCAAGGTCACAAAGATGTGTACCTATGTTTCCTTTTAAGAGTCTTATAGTTTTAGCTCTTACATTTAGGTCTTGGATCCATTTTAAGTTAGTTTTTGTATAAGTTGGGAGGTAGGGGCCCAGCTTCATCCTTTTACTTGTAGATACCCAGTTGTCACAACACCATTTGTTGAGGACTATTCTTTTCCCATTGAATTATTTTGGCATCCTTGTCAATAATCAACTGACTGTAAATGTCAAGGTTTATTGGACTCTTTAATCCAATTTCATTGATCTTTATCCTAATGCCAGGACCACACTGTCTTGATTACTGTAGCTTTGTAGCAAGTTTTGAAATTGGGAAGTTTGAGTTCCAACTTTATACTTGTTTCTTAAGATTGTTTTGGCTCTTTTTGATCCCTTGCATTTCCATATGAATTTTAGAATCAACTTATTTCTGCAAAGCAACCAGCTGGGACTTTGATAGGATTGCTCTGAATCTGTAGATTCACTTTCTTTTTTAAAACAGTTCAGATATGGTTCCCTCTTTTACATAAATCCTTGGTATATAAACAGTACACTCCCAAGTTACTGTTGGGCAGAGTGACACCCTAGATACAAGCATCTGTATTGGGTATTTGAAAACATGTAACTTGGCAGGGTGGTGAACCTAGAGCTGCTGTTGCGTGAGCATCTCAGCTCCTTAACTGAGTTTCCTATATCTCCTGTCTCTGCTTTCCCATCTAAAAATAGGTTTTTGGAGTATTTCCAGTTATTTTTAAAAGAAGTGCAAGTTATTGTCCTCAATCAAACTACTTGATAAATTCAGTATATTAAGTCAAATTTTTTGTTATGCCACATTATAAGTTGAAGTTTGTTATTTTCCAGGTTTAATTTTGGATTTGGCTTTTGAAATCCGTGTATGCATCTTAGAAATTTAGAGAAAAATGTAACTGATTTCCAGAAATAACTTAAAATCTTAGGATTTTAGAGCTAAATATTTATCTAGTTCCACAGTTTCATCTGTAAAACAGATGTAACTTTCCTAAGGAGGGGAGGAAAGGTGATACAATAGATGGGGGAATGATTGGCCTAAAGTTTGCATCATAGATCCTAATTTTAATTTTAAGAAATCAGTGTTTTTTTTTTCAAATGGATGAACCAGAAAGGGAAAAAAAATATTTAAGGTTTTAAAAATATATCATACATATGTATATTCTTAATATTTCAGATTAGTCCAAGAGATTTCTCTTAAAAACAATTTTATTTTGTGATTTATATTGGCTTTATAAAGGAAAGTTTTGATATATTTTACTAGCAGAATCAAGTTTTTTGGATAAATTAGTGGTTGCAACCTGGGTCCATGATAGCGGTAATGAGAACCTATGAGCTTTTTTCAGTGTTTGAGGAATTCTAACAGATTAAATATTTATCATTATTGATGTATAATAAGTGAAGTAAAATGTCAAATATCTTTACTGTGAGCTACAAGTATGTCAGCTAAACATAATAGCATTGTTTATTTCTAAATGGTTAGAATCTTTGACCGTTGTATATGTCTCTGATAAAATGTATTTTTAAATTTAGTTTTTCTATAAAATATTCTAAAATAACAGCATCCAAGGAGAGGTAAAAATAGTAGAAAGAATTCTTCAGGGGTGACTATTGGGAACCATTCTTTTGAAACAGTTTTCCCGTTCCTTCCTTCAATCCTTTTTAAATGCCAACTGTAACATTCCCCTTTTTTGGTGACAATCTCAAGTTCAGGTATTAACCACTGACTTTTTCCCCCAGAGATTGCCCTTAGCCCCAATAATCATGAAGTCCACATCTATAAGAAGAACGGGAGCCGGTGGGTGAAAGCTCATGAACTCAAGGAGCACAACGGACACATCACAGGTAAAGAAGATAACTGTGAGCTTATATGTGGTATTTCCAAATCTAGCCCTCTTGCGTTTAATTAAAGAGCCTTTAATTAAATTTAATTAAAGTAAGTCAGCCATCATATTTAAAGTTTAGCGTTTACTGAGATTTCTTTAGAAAATTGAAGACAGTTGTAACAGTGATTTCAATTCGTAAGTGCTTCCTTTAGCCCACTGGGTACCCAGTGCTCTGCCTACTCTGGGGACTTACGTCCTAGTGCTGTATGTCAGGAGGCGAGGCATGGGGGCCGACACTAGGCGGTACGTCAGCCATGTGAGAAGGCACCACACGCGGCGTTCCCAGCTGCCGAGGGAGCACAGTCTTCCAGGCTTCCGGTAGGTTTTTGGGGCACGGAAGACATTCCAAAATATTGAAAAAGGCAAAGAGTAAGGAAAGCCCAAATTCCCAACACCCAGAATTAACAGCTATTTATTTCTTTTCTTGTGCAAGAACACTTAGGAAACAAAGGTTTAACAATAGTGAAGATTATTCCAAATAATGGTAACATCCCCTCTCAGCACTAGTCCTACTCCTCTCCCCAGGAAGGAGTCTAATTTGGGATGACCCTGTTGCAGTTCGTTTTTAATCCTCTCACACGCATGTGTATACCCAAGCCACCCTTAGGACTATCGGCTAGTGGTTTTAATGATGCTACATGAATGGCTACAGCTTGCTTTTGCACTCTACATAGTTTCTGAACTCTCTGTTGGTGTGTCTAGATCAGGCTTATTCCTTTGAACTACTGTTTCACATTTTAGACCTCATTTATTTACTGTTTCCTCCACTGGAGGACTTGAGATTGTTTCTGGCTTTTTCTTGTTACATTGAGATGCTAAGTCCAGCGTCACCTGTGCAGATCGTTTGTGCACGTGTGAATGTTTGTCTCTGGTAGACTCGTGCCACAGGGGCGTGCACATCTTCAGCTTGGTCAGGCACCATACCATCACCTGCGTCCCTCTAGCCGTGTGTGGGGTGCTTATTCTCCCACACCCCGTGCATCCTTCAAGTGGTCAGACTGTCTGATGAATGGAAGGCAGTGTCTCTATGGGTTGCATTTTCCTGCTTAACAGAAAGGTTGAGCATATTTTCAGATGTTTACTAGTCACCTGGATTTTCTCTTTTGTGACTTTACTGTTCATAACTCCTGACCATTTTTCCATTGAGTTTTTGTCTTTTTCTTGTTGATTTGTAGAAGACCGGGTCTTAAAGCTTCGGCTGTGAGGCAGATTACTGAGTATACATTAACTTTTGTCTCTGACAAAACTCTCCTGAATAGATAGAGGTGGCCAGCAGACCAGTGCTGAGTTTTATTAAGCAAGTGTCAAAGGAGAAGGAAGAGGCAAAAGCAGAGCATTTTTACAGTGGCTTTTAGAATTTAGTGAACCAAATTCTGATACCAAATTTCAAGAGAATGTATTGCTTTGCTGTTAAGTCATATCTGGCTATGTCAAGAAAAAACAAAAACAAAAACAAAAATTCATATATTGCTATGTTCACAAAGAACTCCTATTCTTTGAGCCTTCCTAGTAGAGTCTCTTTTCTATCCTATTCTTTGACAGAGTTGATTCAGCTTTCCAAGCACAAGCCTCTCATGCAGCCTTATGTTTGCCCTTTCTTGACCGTGACATTTGCACTTAAGTGGGCAGCAGAGGGAGTGCGAGTGAATTTTTTTTTATTGGACCCTGGAATTTTGCCTCTCATTCCCTAATACACTGATTAGCTTAAAGATATTCTTCCCCCAAATGAGAGAAAAACAGCACGTCTGACCCTGTGCACTCTCTACATTGTCTTCCCCGGCAAACCCTGATGACCATCCCTTCTCACGTCTCGGAGGGATTTGTTTGTGGTGCCCGTGCGCGCGGGGAGCCGGCTGACCGTATCCCCCAGCAGGCACAAAGACATCATAACTTACCACTTCTATTTTTGTTGCTTTTGCTTTCCCACAACTTTATTTCTATTAGGTTTGGCCTATTTTCTTTAAGTCCCTTTACCCGTGGCCTTATGGCCTAAAAATAAGAGCCCTCATATTTTAAACTGGAATTTTAGCATTGGGAACTAACTCATAAATGAGAAAGGGCTAAGATAAAAGAGTGAAATATGTAGTTACTTCTTTTTTTCTCCCCTGCTTCTCTCTTGGAATCCTTTGAACTTGGGCCTGTTTTCTGTCCGAATGCTCAAGTGACCTTTTTTTTTTTAGATCTGAAAAAAAATGTTGTTGGAAAAATCTAAATATAAGTATATGGCAAGAGACCAAGGATCAAATGTATTTTCTCATAAAGTTAGTAACTATAGAGAAAAAAGTTATCTTCTGAAGCTTAGGAGAAGAAAAGGCTGGTCAGTACTACAGGGTAAGGCAAACATCAAAGGGATATCAGAGTTTAGGGCTTTTCTCTCTGAGTTTATTCTTCTGTGTTAAGTGATCACTGTCTCTTTTTAAAAAACATTTTACTATGTACAGTTTTAAACAGATAACATAGAAAGGCAGAATAATGTAACGAGCCCCTATGTATATCCATCACTCAGATTCAGCAATTATCAACTCACAGCCAACCTTGTTCCCAGCTCACTTTCCTCCTCCTGGTACTATTTGGAAACACATCCCAGACATTGAATCATTTCATATTTCAGTTTGTATGTGAAAAACGTAAGGACTCTTTTTGATAATAACCAATAGTTGGTTTTAATGGGGACCCTACTAAGGCGCACACATGATTGTGACTAGTTGATATAGTTCAGGCCTTTTGTTCTATTTTGTTTATAGGTTCCTTCTCTTTTTCTTTTCCTTTGCAATTTAGTTGTTTAACAAATCGAGAAATCATGTTGTTTGTCTTTGGGGTGTTTTCGAGAGCCTAGGTTTTACTGATTGAAAGCCCGCGGTGTTTTACCTATTTCTCTGTCTTCTGTATTTCCTGTAAACTGCTAATGGAAAGTTAGGCGGCGGTAGGTTCTCTCCTCAAGGGGGCACATGATGTCTAGTCATCATTCTGTCCGTGCTGTTAGCCGCTGTTCATGATCAGTGCCCGTTGACTTAGTGGTGGCCGCAGCGTGGTGACAGTCTCAGTCTATTGTTTCTTCTCCGTTAACTGGAATGCATTTATAAAAGAGGTGCCTGCCTTTACTGTTTGGCTCCCCTGAGATGTAGTTAGTAGGAAACACAGGATAGATGCTTGAGTCTTTTCCTTTTCCTTTAAAGTCTTCTGATGGCAGGAAAACAGAAAAAAGATGCAAAACTAAATTAGGAAGAGATAAGAATTTGCCTTTTACTGATTATTTGTGCTTCCCATTGCTCTTCAACAAGTATGTGTTTAAAAAGATTTGAAAGCTAATACCACCTGAAGTATTTGAGGCTATGACTGGTTTTACAGCTTCTGTATTCAAATGAAGGTTTTAGCTACAGAAGCAGACTTAGAACTATAAAACCAAGCAGAAGACAGCTCTTATGTTTTTCTTAGAGAATAAGCATTTGTTGGTTTTTTTTAAGCCCTTCATGCTTAAGCACCACAGGAACTCTTATAAAACACACATGTTAAACTCACATTATCAACTCACAGCCAACCTTGTTCCCAGCTCACTTTCCTCCTTCTGATACTATTTGGAAGTATACATGCTTAAGCACCACAGGAACTCTTATAAAACACACACATTAATCAGGGTGGTGGTCATAGGGAAAAGGGAGTGAAACTTAAGATTGTCAAATCATCACAACATCGCTGAGCTTGCTCATTACAAGGCAGTATTCTGGATTAGAGGATGGGTTGGCTTTCTGTTGCTGTGTAACAGATTCTAGAAACTTAGCAGCTTAAACCAAAACACACTGATTATCTCACAGTTTTTGTGGGTCAAGAGTCTGGGCATGGCTTATCTGGGACCTCTGGGAAGGATATCACAAGCTGTAATCAAGGTTTCAACCAGGGATGAGTTCTCATCAGAGGCTCAACCAAGGAAGGATCCACTTCCAAGCTCTTTCAGGTACTTGGTGGTAGAATTGAGTTCCTCGCAGCAGTAAGATTCACGGCAGCTTGCTTCTTCACAGCCAGCAGCAGAGAAAGAGCATGAGAGTTTCTAGCAAGAGGAGCACCACCCTCTTATGTCATCTTGTACACTAGTCATTCTATCTTATCACCTTTACAGCACTCCATGGGTTAGAAGCGCCACACAGATGGGGAAGGAGTCACATGGAGGCCTGAACATGTCCTATCGTGGGGACCACCCAAGATCTACCCCCCACAGTCGTTGCATTTGATTCCTATTGTCAAGAAGCTTGTAATCAAGTTAGGAAAACAAAGCATTCATAAAAAATAACAATATTTTGCATCACACTTCTGGGGATTTATCACAGATCATTTTAATCAGAGCAAATATGTACTTGAATATTTATTCCAATTTCATCTATTCTAATAAATGATTGGAAACTAACAAAACATTCAACAATGGGATATTTTGGGTAATTATTAAGCTAAGATCAATGGTCTGATATAATGTATAACCACCATGAATTTATAAAAAGCAGGAGAAAATGCTTGCCGTAATAGTAATATCCTTTTCAGGGAGGGACATGGAGAACAGGGCATTCTTCATGTCCCTTTGTGATGTCTGTCTTGTAACAAAGTGTGGGTATTGCTTTTGTAATTAAAAATAAATTTAAAATCTAATGAAGAGGGCTGCAAAATTATCTTGTAATGAATAGACTTAAATCAAAATATATATCACTTAGAATATACTCCCCATCTCTTCTCCCCTCATTGGTACAAATAATTGAGCTGACTATTTCTGTAGGTGAATGAATGAACTCCTCATGCCACTAAAGTCACAGTGACTTATGAATAATAGAGACTTTGATTGATATTCATCTTACTTTTTTCCATGTAAGTGTTAAGAATGTTAATGATTAATTTAGGGGGATATATCTATAAAATAAAAGCTTATTAGTAATATTTCTATACCTGTAAAATTATATTTATAGAAAATACCTCATCAGATAACTATAAAATGACTAAGTTGTAGCAGATTTTACTCTTGGTATATAACAAACTAACGTTGACACAGAGGCACCAAATAAGTAGAAGTCTGGTCAAATAAGAAAAAAACCTACATTCAGATATATATTTAACTCTCTTCCCAGTTTAGATCCAAAGATAATTCAAGGATGCTTTCCTAGAAACTGTATCATATAGATAAGTTATTTAGGTTAGTTTAAATGATAGTGACCTTCAGAAGAATATATAATGAATCACAATTTATATTTTCCCCTATATATCCTGAAGGTTATTTATCCTGTGTGTTGTTTTATTTGAATGTATGTAGCAAATATGGATTCATTAACAGAATGAATAAAGGTGCTTTCAGAAAAAAGTCTAATAAAGAGGGAGGAAAAAAAAATCTAATAAAGAGGGAAGGAAAGGTTTTCTTACCAGATCTCTTAGGAAGCCTGTGAATGGGTGGAAAGAATGCGCGTGCTTGGTTTTGTAACCTCCACGATTACAAAACAGCATTATAAAACATTTGTGTTCTACCTGCCTCATGGAGGACCCTTAGTTCCACAATTTTGCAGAGAGACTTGCTCACCTCTGTGTGTGAGGTGGTGAGGACCATGATGGGGGACAGACAGGCTGGGCAGGGAGGCACCAAGCCCACTTCGAGCCTCGCCGTGCCAGCCCTCCTGCCTGTGCCATGTTAGTCGGTCACTGGCCGGGCAAAGCAGGTGACATCATGTCTCACTTGCAGGTATAGACTGGGCTCCCAAGAGCGACCGCATCGTCACTTGTGGGGCAGACCGCAATGCCTATGTCTGGAGTCAGAAAGATGGTGTCTGGAAGCCAACCCTGGTGATCCTGAGAATTAACCGTGCAGCCACTTTTGTCAAGTGGTCCCCACTAGAGAACAAATTTGCAGTGGGAAGCGGAGCACGACTCATTTCTGTTTGTTACTTTGAGTCTGAAAATGACTGGTGAGCAACATCTGAACATTTTTTATCTCTGCAGAATCACGCATTTGGACCACTGTGTTATTGGTGATGTTTTAAGGCACTGGGGGCAGACTTAACAGTAACTTCAGTCTTTCCTCATCTAGAGATCTTTTTCCCTCTGGAATTCTCCCTTCTCTCTGGACATTTTCCCTCCTTACATACCCATGGAGTCAAATCTGGCATCTTTACCATATTAATATAGTTAGAGTTTCCATGTCCTGCTCTCCTAACTTGTTTGTTCTGTAAGAGGCTGTTACTTTTCTCACTCTACTGTCCAAATTGCTGTTTACTTACCCTGATACATAAATCATAAACTTGAAAGATTTCCAGTACCCTGGGGAATAACTGTTTCCCCTCACTATCTTTATCCACTTAAAATATCTAGGATTCTTACAGGTAACAGTAGTCTCCTTTCTTTAAAGTTTGTTAACCAAATCTGTGTCTTGGTATAACTTTTTTGTTTGTTTAAACTGTTGAAGTAAAAATTGACCAGAATCTTGGAAATATAATCAGCCTGTTTTACCTTTTTTTATAAATCTCTTGCAGCTGAGCCACTCAAAAAAGCAGATTTATTTTATGGCCAAGTCTTATTTTAACTACTCCTTCCTGCTTGCTTTGATAAGGAAACGACTCTATTCTGTCTGGCATGCATTTGGAAAGGGTGGTAAATACCTGTCAACATGGAATTATCATTTAGTATGAAACTGGCAGTGTTTGTGTTTGCACTAAAAATAGCAAAGTACACATTAGTCTTTGTTTAGTGTTACAGTTTGCTTTCTGCTGAAACAGTGAAAGGAAGGGATTATCATACTATGTTTTGTAATTTAGTAAACCTCAGAAAGTTTTATCCTTTGAAAAGAAAGTCTGAATTTGGAACAAGATTGAATTATGAATTTAAGACGTGAATTTTTCTTTCAATAGGGCAGGCAAAATGTTGCCTGCCAAAAATCATTTAGAAGGCTCAGTGTAAAGAACAAATGATAAACAGCTTTTCTTCCTAGGTAAAGCTCCAACCTCAGTGATGACGTTTTTTATTTGTTGAAAAGAAGTCTCAAATATAGGCAAATTGGGCTTTACTATAGTACAAGGTATTGTCATTTGAACAAGCTGTATGTTCAGGGGAGTTTCTCAGCTATGGAACAATATTTTATTGGTATGATGTGAATGCTTTAAAACAACCTCCAAAAGCCTTTCATTTAAAATAACTGCATTATAAAACAAGTCAGAATACATCTATTTTTTCAGAATGAAATTTTAGTTTCCTAGAAAAAAACATTCTATAGAGTAGTAATTTAGCATTCAAGGAAGGCTGTTTGGCTTGATATTAAGTCTCTGAGCTCTTGAATAGCAGGATATGATCGGTTTTTAAGCTGCAGTTTAGGGGCAGAAATTAAATTAGTTAAGCTAGAATAATAACTGATCCTAGAAACATAAACGTTTTGGGTGGCTCTAGAGAATTAGTTAAACTCTCCAACGAGAGGGTTTGCTTTCTTAGCTGTGATTCTCTGTGAAAAAAAATAAAGAATTTGTAGCTCTATGGAGAGTAGAAAGTTAAATCATCTTACAACCCAAAGTCCCCCAAAATGAAATAAATCACTGAATATTCATAATAGAAATTCAAGTAATTTCAGACCTCAATTTTTACTTCAAAGGTTAAAGTCACATGTAATCAGAAACTCCATGGACAGTACCAGAGTTAATTCATAAACACATTTACTAAGGAGGATCCCCCTGGTAGCAGGAAAGTTCAGAACCAGCTGCTCTGAACATCAAAGCCCGAAAGACAGGGGAACAGAAAGGACCTCTGCTGGCTCCGGTTCCTCCTGTCGTCTAGAAGTGCACCTTCTCTGGCAGGAGACGCGTAGCCGCGTAGGAACCTTGCGGAGGTGTGTTGGCCTGACACACATTAGTAGGTCACTTGGGGACTGCTGCTTGATGTGTGGATAAACTGAAATGGATTTTTCCTTTTGCAGGTGGGTAAGCAAGCACATTAAAAAGCCAATTCGCTCCACGGTGCTCAGCTTGGACTGGCACCCCAACAATGTCTTGTTGGCGGCAGGATCCTGCGATTTCAAATGCAGGTGGGAACAAATGAGAGTTGCAGACAGGCCTGAGCTGTTCATTGTTCATCTTTCAACAGATACTTTAAGGTTCCTTTTATCTCCCAGGTTTATGCTAGGCACCCTGAGCCCTTAGAGATGAAAGGAGCTTGTCATCTAGGAAAAGAGCTAAAACAAGCACATAAATCATCGAGATGGAAAGAAGGGGCCTTGGAGGGGCACTGGGAGGGAGCCCCAAGGCCGGCCGGGAAGTTTCCCTCAGGCAGAACACCCGGGGTTTGGAGTGGAGGTTTCCTGCTCTCCCTCCTGCTTCCCCACTACAGTATTTCCCATTTGAGGATCCAGGCAGCAGACTTGGCAAATTCCAGAGAGAAACCAAGATCAACAAGACAGCTGAACAGCGCGCTGTGGGGCTATTATAGTGCCGCTCCCTTTCAGTTAAAAGCTTTTGTCGTTACCATGAGGCTGGAACAAACCCTTAGCCGCTTTGCTGAGAGTTTTAAGGGTCATACAGTGTAATCGCTTTTTAAAGTTGTTCGTATCAAGAAGGCATTTTTCTCCTTAGCCAAAAGAGAAGCCAGTAAATGTTGCTTCCTGTTGACTCTGTGGTGGGTTGGAAGATGGGATGCATCTTTCCTTACTAGACTGTGTGGAGAATTTCCAGAAAACCTGGCTAGTGACTTATATCTGAGAATATCCCAGGGTTTTTTGTTTGGAGCTGTTTTTGTTTTTTTTTTTTAAGATGTGCGTTGGGGGTGCAGTAGCGTCAGACCACTTTTTGGGAAAAGTGTGCTAAAAATACATAAGCATCCTTTAGATTTTTTTCATATTTTCAGGAGTTTTGTATGTGATGTGTTATCCAGTCATTCTAGCTACCTTTGAAAATGGAACTAAGTGATCCGTACCATCATCGGGCTGTATCAAAACATCTGGTTGTGAAGACAGGTTACAATTCTTTTGTTAACATAAATTTCCAGAAATAAACTGCTTTGACTTGTGGTCCTGTGGGTGTGGGTCTGTTCCATTCGCACACTTGAGTTGATGGCTGAGAACCACCCATTCTTGGCTGGCTCCTGGCGACTCAAGCAGGAGCCGTCCCGACGCCGATGCAGAGCACGGCGGTTCTCAGGTCACATCCTCTAATGCACATGTAACTCGTGCCCATCACCTCCAGCGCCCTGCCCCTCCAGTGCGGCCGCCGCTGCACTTTGGAGGGAGTGTACCCAGGATCGTTCAGGGAGTCTTTAGGTTCAGAAGTTTTTGAAGAGAAGCTGTACAAAGTAGAAACAGCATTGGAGGGCAGAGGGGACTATAAGGATAGGTTCCCAGCTGTTTGTTATCCTTTCTGCTTCCCAAATCTGGGGCAAACATCCACACACACAGCTTCATGGAATTAGAGAAGGAGGCTGATGACCTCAGGCTGTAAAGGACCTGCCTTCAGCCCAGACTGTACCTGGCGGGCAGACAGTGGGCCCAGCCCTCCAGCTGGTGCTCCAGGGAGAGCCTGCCTGCTTTTCTCCCTGGCCTGCCTTGGCTTTCTCTCTGGAAGTCCTTGTCTGTAAGTGGGTTAGTGCTGAGGTTTATGGCAGGGCGGCAGACAGTCACGCGTCCCCTACCGTTCAGCGGCACAGGCCCCTGGATACTGAGGCCGAAGTAGATGGGAAGGGGTGCTGGGGTCCTTTAGCAAGGTCTGCCGCAGGCCGGGGAGGACCGGGACAGCACGCTCCTCGCTCAGCCTGTGCTCTCCAGAGGGAGGGCTTCATGCTCATGACTTCTAGAACCGTGCCCCCAGAGCAGTGCCTGACTCGCCCCAAACCCCCTATGACAATCCATTGATTGAATATAGATTTGCCAAACTTGGATCAGCTTGCAGGCAGCTCTTAGGACCATTCTGTATCCTAAGAGGTTCGTACATCTGAACTTGCCCATCGTGTTTGACTTTATATGAGTCAGTTTTTTATGAGTCATTATGGGCATTCTGGGACACCTGTGGAGCTGCCTGTGGCCTATTTCAATGTACATATATTTTCATACACTTTTTCTTTCTCTCATTGCCCCTTAAACTACAGAGTATTTTCTGCGTACATTAAAGAAGTAGATGAAAAGCCAGCCAGTACGCCCTGGGGCAGCAAGATGCCTTTTGGTCAGCTGATGTCCGAGTTTGGTGGCAGTGGCACTGGTGGCTGGGTACACGGGGTCAGCTTCTCGGCCAGCGGGAGCCGCCTGGCCTGGGTCAGCCACGACAGCACCGTGTCCGTTGCTGATGCCTCCAAAAGTGTGCAGTGAGTATCGCCTTCGGGTGGAGCTCGGGCTGCGGGGGGTCCTCTCGTGAACTCAGCTAAGGCCGCCCTTCCCTGGGCATCAGTGTGGGAGGGGGCGGACAGATCCCACCCAGAGCCGCAAGGCTGCCTTTAAAGTTAAGACACACGCGTAGATTGTCCATTGGAGCAAATTTTAAAGAGGTCTCAATTCTCTGGGAACACTTCTTAATGGAAATAGTGATTCCTTTGAAAGTCCCCTGGTTTGCTACTGGTAAGGGTTCCTTCAAGTAGCTAATTTAGTCTGTTACTGTGACTCTCTCACGATGCATAAATGCCATCTACCGGCCTTCAATAGGAGATCAGTTCTTGTTCTGTGTAGTCAGTGAACAGTGACCCCATTAACTTGGGCTTCATTCAGTAATACTTAACCAGGCGACGGCAGTTCCTCTTGAGGTTGTAAGAACTCGAATTGTGATGACTCTCTTGTGAGGGAGGTGCCTGCTGCCCCTGGGGAGAGCCGTAGGTGTCTACTCCAGCGGGAGAGGGTTTGCCCATCATGTGTTGGAGGAAGAGAAAAGATGTTGGCATCCTTTTCCTCTTAAGAGTCTTTATTCTCCTGGTGAATCCTTTTCTGAAAATTGGCAGCTGAAAGTAATGTACCTTTAAAGGTTTCCTGACTTGCCAACCTGAATGCCAAGAACTGCTCACACCAGGTGACTCTGCCTGTGATGCACAGTGACAACAAAGTGACATTTCAGAGAGGATTTTCCTTCCCTAGCTGGATTGAATTTTTTTTTCTTACCCCTTCCCCCATTCTAGATGATGTAGTGTTCCAGAGGATTTCTGTACATATAAGAGGCAATTCTGTTGTCTTTTCATTGTTACCACAAATGGGATTATGGTATACATTTTGTACAGTAATTCGCCTTTTGTCATTCAATAATGTTTTGCCGTCACAGTTCTTTGATTTGTGTAGTTTATTGTAGTGCACAAGACCCTGTCTACTCTCATCTTGACTTGTTATTCAGCTTTTCTAGTCCTGCCCCTTCCCCTTCTCAAACATAGATATTTCACCTAGTAACAGCCGGGAGTGCCACAGCAGGTCCATCAGGTGAGGTGTTCGAACTTTGATCCAGTACCGATGTTGGGTTCAAAGTGCATCATGTCTCGCGTGAGGCTCTGGGACCCTCATCCCTACCTGCGTAACCCCTTGGCCAGGTGCTGGAGCAGATACTTAGTAGACACGTACACACCCAAACCCCCAGCCCATTGGCCTGTGAACGCCCAGCTAGCTAAGACTGTCTTGTTCATTGGTGGCCCTGGCTCCTACCGCAGGGCCTGGCAGAGGAGCGAGAATAGGCTCTCCCCAGTGTCTCTGGGAGCCCACAGTGAGCACAGGCGCAGAGAAGGTAACAGAGAAAGGTGTCTGTCCTGAGACAGCAGCGGCAAGAACTCTAGGTCAGGGGAGGAAGGCTGAAGGAAAGCGTCGTGGAGGTGATCACATGAGAACTTCAAAGACTAGGGTGGACTTTGGATTAGCAGGAGCAGAAGCGGCACATGGGAGCAAAGGCAGATACAGGAAAGAGCGGGCTCGCTGGCCACCACACTGTAGGCCATTTTGTCCTGGGGAGGGACGCTGAAGTGTATGGAGTGCAGACCAGAGAGGGCCAAAGGCCTCTGCTTCTACAGGCTACCTCAGGGCTGGCTCGTGCTTGAGATGCCTGAAAGTCTAGGTCATGGAGTGCCTTTTAAACAAAAGTGCTCATTTACATTGTCGGAGTCCCTGGGAGAATGGTCCTTTGTCATCTATGTCCATTTCATCTCCGCTTAACAAGTGTTTTTGTGTTCAGGGTCTCAACTCTGAAAACTGAGTTCCTGCCCCTTCTGAGTGTGTCGTTTGTCTCGGAGAATAGCGTTGTAGCTGCTGTAAGTATTTCTCTGCACTGCTCCCTGTAGTACGCGGTGTTGGGTCCTGCAGAACAGGAATACTGCGTGCTCTGTGACTGGGCACTAGCTGGGAGCTGGAGGGCGGGCCACGTACCCTCCGGGGCTGACTGGTATCTGGTTGCAGGGCCACGACTGCTGCCCAATGCTCTTTAACTACGATGACCGTGGCTGCTTGACCTTCGTCTCCAAGCTAGACATTCCAAAACAGAGCATCCAGCGCAACATGTCTGCCATGGAACGCTTCCGCAACATGGACAAGAGGGCCACGACCGAGGACCGCAATACGGCCCTGGAGACGCTGCACCAGAACAGCATCACGTAGGTGCCAGCCCGCCCCTTGGGCCCCTGGGGCCCTTGGGCTGGGACCTGAGTGTCTGGGCACCCCCTACAGCCAGGGCCCTGACCGTGTGCAGAGAATTTTTAAGTAACCAAGATGCCTTTCTTCCCCTTTGTTCCCTGACTGAGGCCCTGCAGAAGCTCTGTGCACTCTGGGCCCAAACATCTCTCCAACAACAAGAGCAGCAGGGAGAAGCCTGTTTTTTCCAACTGTGGCTCTTATTTTCATCCTGTGACCAAGAGTGAGCCACCCCCAGCAGTCATTCTGTCCTTCAAGGTGCAGATAGTACAGGGCAGCCCGCACGAGGGCTTGGAGCCGCTGCGGCCTCTTGTGGGGTTTGCTTTCTCTAAAACTTGATCGAGAACAAAAGGAGAGCTTCCTGAATGTAATATTCCTCTGACTGTGAACCAGGAAGATTAGTTGTATCCTGTTTGAAAGGGTAATTCTAGGTGTCATTCCAACCATGGATTTCAGGTAATGTGGACGAGTAAGATCATTCAGCTGGAGAAGAAGGATCCCTTAGCATCAATAGGACGGAGCTGGGGCACTTCTTGATATATTTTTCATCAGGCTTATGTGATTATAAAAGACAGTAGAACTGTGAGAACTGTGTTTTGTCCAAAAAGCTTTTTTTTTCTTGTTTCTCTAGAGGAGAAATGGCAATATATTCTTGATCTTTTGAATTCTTGTGTTGAGAGTTGGGTACCATAGGGTGTTCTCTTTCTGACCTTCTGTGTTGAGAGGCGTGTATCACGGTGGTGACGGCAGGATGAATGATGGAAACCTCTAGACCTTACCTTGGCGAAAATTTTTAAGCGCAGGTTGTGCCTTTCCTCATGTTCAGCGGGAAGGGCCACTGGGTTTAAAACGGGCTGAGAGTGTCTGCACGCTATCGAAAAGCAAGAACTGGAAGGCCCAGCACACTGGTCTCCATGCTTATCAAGCTTCTGGGTCTTGAATGACTTTCAAAATTATTTCTTAGGAATTTCTCTTCAGCTTCTATGCGGACTATGTATCAGGAAGGAAACAGCTCTCTACTTGGAGACTTCTAGGTTAAAAATAAAAAGACAAACCCTTACAGATTGGCATGTCTACTTGTATTTGCAGATACTAAGCCCTTTACAGCAAAGGGTCAGCACACTCTTTCTGTTAAGATCAGAAAGTAAAGCTCTGAGGGGCCATACGGTCCCCGTCACGGCCACTCCACTCTGCTATTGTGGCATGCAAGCAGCCACGGCCGGTATGTGAATCCATGAGCATGGATGGATTTCAGTAGAACTCTATGGACACTGAAATTTGAAATGCACATAATTTTCAGGTCGTGAATTAATACTCTGTAAATTTTTTTTCCCCCATTTAAAATAGTAAAAGCTCTTCTCAGCTCACAGGCTGTACAGAAACAGTGTGTGCTGTAGTTTGCTATCTCCTTCCCTAGAAGGAATGTTCTAGGCATTTCAGAGGAGAAAGAAAAATATTGTCCAAGCTATGGAATTGATTTCTTTAAAGCTTCTCAGGCTAAGGCGAGTTGTTTCATTAATCTGTTCCTCTGCTTTGCCTGGTTGGAATCCTGTGGTGTGTCTAAATGTTGCCAACATTTATAATGATTAATCTCAAATGCAAGGAGAGGTCTTGGCCTATATGCCTCGCTGTCTTAGAGGGTGATTTGGGAGGCTTTGCTCGGGGTCAGCTGTGTTCCAGGCATGCTTCATGATGCCTCTAGTTATTTTTTAAAAACTGGTTTCCATTTCAGTCATTGCTGTGGGCCTGCCCTGCGCCCAGGCGGTTTGCATGCTGCATGGCCTGGACTGTCCTGCCTCCCCTTGTCACTAACTAATGCGGCTTCTCGACTCTTCCCTCTTTTCAGTCTTGTCTTTTCTGGACATCTGGTAAGGAAATGTGTTTGGCTATTTTCTGGGTCCGATTGCTGCAGTCTAATATCGATGGTCAGCTTAATAATATTCAGTAGCTGCTGATTCAGTTCCTTAAGATACCGTTACTCTCTGAGTCTCACTTCACCACAAACCTTACATTGTCTTGTTTTTGCTTTTTTTCAGTCAAGTGTCTGTCTATGAAGTGGACAAGCAAGATTGTCGCAAATTTTGCACTACTGGCATCGATGGAGCCATGACTATCTGGGATTTCAAGGTATTGGGTGCTTTTCAGAGCAAGTCCTGTTTGTGTTAAGACTCTTCCTAGACAAGGATATTTCTCATTTCTTAGAACAAAATGACAAACGCAGTGCTCATCAGAAGGATGGCACATTGAACTGTAGTTCTCTTTGAAACCTAAAAGTCATTGGGAGAAAACCATTTTTCTCTCAGGGCGACGGAGCCCATGGTTCTGGACGCCCCTTTATTCACTGAGGAAGGACTGAGTGCTGTTTTCCTGATGGGCCCTGAGTTGAGCTCCAGTGTTTTTAATTATATGGATATCTTTTTATGGTTCACACAAATTGATCTAGTATTGTGGCCATGCCCAGGACATGAACTCATGAAGGTAAAAAGGGGCAGAGGGAAAGGGAAATGGAACTTTTAGAGGAAGACAGTTTGCCCAGGGTATTCGGAAGGCATTTGCGCACCATGCGTCTGACCCGAGAAGGGGGAATCAAGCATCAGGAAGATGCACAGGCAGCGGCAAACTTGTGTACATCCACTAGTGCCTGCTGGCCGCCAGGCCCGCGCTGGGCCCTGAGGATGCTGTGGGGAGGAGCCTGAGGGGCTCGTCCGGTGGAAGGCAGGGGGTTGGTGGGCCCGCCGAGAAGACAAGCCAGTGCCTCTTCTACACTGAGCAGTGGGGGGGGTGGGGGGTGCACAGACCGCCCGCGCCGCAGGGGAGAGACTGCACCCGAGCCGCTTCCCCGGGCGCACGGGGCCGGGGCGCCAGTGAGCATCAAAGCCGCCGGAGCGGCCGGCATGCTCAGAGCGCAGGCTGGGTTCCAGGCACTGCCAGGCTCTGGGTGGTGTGGGTCCTATAAAAGCATGAGCTGTACTTAGAGCGAGGAGCCACGGCACCGTCGGGAAGGGGAAGCCGGGCCTTGTCTGCAGCCGAAGCAGAGAAGCCCCAGGCTGTGAGGTGCGGCTGGCTCGGCAGCCGTGGCTCTGGGCAGAGGCTGCTGAGTTCAGTGAACAGGTGAGCCCAGCAGTGGCCAGGAGGTTGTGGACTCGAGAGAGATCTAGAAGGCCGGGTGGAAGGGCATCGTGACAGTGGGGACACATCCAGGAGGCCTGTGCACATCCTCCTTGGGGATTGGGTAGTCGGTGGACGAGCCGAGGGGCCAGGGAGGAGGAGCAGGGGGACGGGGAGGGGATGGCTCCTGTGTGTGGCCCTGGGAATTTCATTTCTCCTGGGTGTTAGCCTCCAAAACAGGTAAATATTTATAGAATTTTGCTACTGCCCGTGCATTTCCATGTTTGACTTTCCCCCGCCTTGGGTCAAACACATAGTGTGGAAAAGCCTTCAGAATACTCTGGGCAAACTGTCTTCCTCTAAAAGCCCCGTTCCCCTCGCCCTGTTTTACCTTCACGAGCTTTACATCCCAGGCGTGGCAGCCCTGTGTGATCGGCGGCGCCTGGGCAGTGGGCTCTGCCCTTTATCCTTTGGTCCCTCAGGACATCGCCCATCTCTCCTTTTGTCCTCACGTAAGCCAGGAAGTCCCAGTGCAGTGTTCTGTTTACCCGTCCACCTTGGAGCACATGCTGGGTGCTGGGCAGCAGGCTGGCTGCTATGTCGCCTAAACATAGGGGTACCTGCCACTGAGGCATCTGGAGTGTGGTGAAGAGGCCAGGGCCATGCTCCAGATGGCCCTCACCAGTAAGGGCCAGGGACACAGACTGTGCCCAGAGCCTGTGGGCGGGGGCTGTGGAGCGGAGCGCACGGCGTGGCAGGGCCAGCAGGGGCCGTCCTGGAGCCTCCACAAGGCCGAGACCTGGGAGCCTGGGTCCCAGAGGCGGGGTGGGGCCAGACTGGGGTGCAGGGGCCTGTGCCTCAGCCAGGGAGGGGGCGGCAGTGCAGTGCCCTGGGGAGACCACCAGCACGGACGGTCCTCAGTAATGATCCGTGTGCTTCCTGCCACCCTCAAGACCTTAGAGTCCTCCATCCAGGGCCTTCGGATAATGTGAAGCTGCGTGAGCCTCCCAGGTCCAGCCTGACAAACTGACAAGCTGCACCTACGCCAGCCCCGCCACTTGCATGTCGGTGCGGAGAGCCAGCTGCCAGGAACACTGAAGACACGTATCGCAACTATTGTGTGTGTGTTTTTGTTTAAATATAATTGGTGAAAGTGTTGGCTTTTTTAAAGCAGAAGTGATGTGGGTTGTTTTCTGTTTTGTTTTTTGTTTTTGCTATTTCATTCCATTCTTGACCAAAGCTTCTCTTTAAGTAGTTTATTATGGAAAATTGTCACACTAACTTAAAGGAAAGGGTGGGGAGGTATGTAAATTGTCTGCTAAAAAATAAAAAAACTGAATATGTTTTGGTTTTGTTTCCTTGAACTGTTCCTAATTTTAGGAGAGAAATATGGATAAATTCTTCATTAGGCTAGTTTTGAGGGTAAAATCTGAGTTTCTTAAGTTGAGCCATCCCATACAACCTGTAGCCAAATGAACCATTTATTGAATGCCATCTTGTAGCATCGCAATACTTGTGCGAAGTAGGCGCCCCGTTGCCATATCGCATGCAGAGCAGCGGGGCCACCCACCACCCTAGGCAGCCAGGCCCAAACTGGAACCTGCTGGGACCCGAGGGCCGGCCTCTGCGTCCTCAGCACACCCATGAGGGCATGTGGAACGGGCAGAGGAAAGGGACACGTTATCGTTTGGGTTTACAGATTATTGTGCCCAAGCTAGCTATTTTCATCATAATTAGGTATGAAGTGTCACATTCCAAAGCTGAGAATCTTGAGAGGTGCAAATATAAGCGAAGAGCAAATTTCCTAAGTACAGAGTAGCCTTGAGCGTGGCCGTGCCCTTGATCCTGCTGGCCAAGGAGAACAGAGCAGTCATTCGGACTGACTCCAGTTCTAGGACTGATAGCAGGGCTTCTCAGAGGACGCTGTGATACGCTCAGCCAAATCATTCTGCCCTTTCGGTGACTCCAGGAAAGCATTACATCCCCCAGGAAAGAACCCCAGCACCTGGGCTGCCAGCTTAGTGGGCCGGCCTCCTTCCCGTTTGCTGCAGGGAGGGGACAAAGGCAAGCCAAAATACAAGTCGGCCGGAAATGGCTTTTTAGTGTGATTAAACCGCATGGTTTGGCCAGCAAGCCCAGAGACTTGGAGAAACAATGTATTCCATGAAAGAACAGCAACAAAGACAAAATTTACATAACTGCCCCCAGAATTCAGCCAGAGGTACCTTTCCCGATGAAAGCCCATCCCCGTCAGAACAGCGGAAGGCCTGGGTCACGGCTCCTCCTGCAGCAGTGGACGCGTCCCTTCCCTGAGACTCGGGCGAAGCCCGGGGCCACAGCGACTACCACGCCAGGGGATCCTGGTCCCGGGGGTTCCAGGCTTTGGGCTTTGATGTCAGACTTCTGCCAAATTGTGTGGCCTTAAGCAGGGTAGTTGGCCTCTCAGCCTCTGTCCTCACCTGTGACATGGGATAGGCCAGGATTAGTCATTTTAGCTACTCAGCAGAGCTGCAGTTTGCCTTCAGGCATGACACTGACCCTGTACTAGGCCCTGAAGACCCTTAACATTGGGCTCGGGTAGGAAGCAGTGTAAAGGATTTTGCTGACCAAAAATATTCAGTAGTTCTTCCCAGAATATTATGGTAAAAAAAAAAGAATATTATGTTGAGAAAATGGGTCAGCCTCAGAACCTGGATGGACTGCTCGGGCCCGACTCTGCAGTTTGGCCCACCAGTCATTGCGTACATGGTTTAGTCCCCAGGTGCGTGCAGCTCCAGCGGCAGGGATGCGAAGGGCCTGCATTGTCGCTGAGGCAGTGGGGCCGCCCCACATTGGACCAGTCAGTGCAGATCAGGACCTGAATCACGGGGTCTGACGTTTAGGAGATGTGTGTGTTTAGCCTCAACACTAGCTGTGGTGGGTAGAATACTGGCCCCCCAAAGATGTCTGGGTCCAGAATCCCAGAGCCTGTGTACTTGGCAGCTGTGATTGAACTGAAGCCCTTTGAGACAGGGACGCATCCTGGGTCGCCCGATGGGACCACAGGCAGCCTTTTGATAGGGAGGCAGGGGGGCGGAGGTGACGTGACCATGGCGTCATGCTGGGCTGCCCAGAGGCCTCTAAAGGTTGGAACAGGCGAGGGGCCATGTTCTCCCCCGGAGCCTCCAGAAGGAACGCCACCCTGAGCACTGGGACTGTGGACTTCTGGCCTGCAGACGGTGAGAGAACACGTCTGTGCCATTTTAAGCCACCCTGGTTGTGGTAAGTTGCTACAGCAGCAACGGGAAATGAATACACTAGGTCGATTCAGGAGCAGGAATGTGGTCCAGCGCAATTTTCCAAGTGGAGGCTCAGAGCCCATTAGTGGTTGTAAAAAATCACTTTAGTAGGTCATGACTAGCATTTGAAAAAAAAGGAAACAGGAAAGAAAACATTTTGCGATCCATGTAGTAAGTATTGTTTCATGATACTGATGGTTTCAGGTATATGTGGGTGTGCACCAGGTTGCAATGTGTATCACTCGGGTGGGGACCAAAAACAGTTGGAAAGCCACTAAGATCGAGCCAGCCACTCGAGGGAGCCCACGAGCAGGGAGGGGTGTTAGCCACGCTGCAGGTAGTTACCTGAAGAACAGCTGGAGGGTCACAGGTAAGTGACCGACAGGCATTAACTACTCAAAACAACCCTGCAGGGGTGGAACTGTTACTGCTACATTTTAAAGATGACAGAACCCATGTCCAGAGGGGACTATGCTGGAATCATGGCAGCCTCTTCAGAGCCCCAGTGAGCGGTGGCCACATAGCACGCCCCCTCCTGGGCACGGGACAGGGAGCAGCGATGCTGAGTGACCACACCCGGTTCAGTCCACCCAAGCTCGGGGGCAGGGTGCTGGCGCTGGAACTGGTGGGAGGGGCCCCTCTGCGGACACCTGGGGGATTTCACTGTAGACCTCAGTTCACAGGGCACCCCTCCCACCGGACCTGCATCCTGCATCAGGGCCCTGCTGAGGGATGCTGAGCACCTGCTGGGCCTCAGCTGTGGGGAACATCTGCCCTTCGGGGTTTGGCTGCTTCACATGCGTGTGTGGCTGGGGACAGCAACAGATGGCGATCCCTGGCTCTCAGAGGCAGACCCATGGCCCGCATTCTGAGGTGGGCACATGCTGAGGCCGAAGGAGATCATGCTGGGTGCTTCTGGGAGGTCTCTCCCACTGCCTTGTCCAGCCCACTATGGCTGAGTCCAGACTTCTGGGGCTTGGCTGCCCTCTTGTGACCAGGAGGCAGAAAGGCTAATGCAGTGAGGAGGAAGGAGCAGAAAGAACTGTGCCGACCTGGAGAGGGCGCACAAGCCCCCACTGACCCCTCTTCCAACTCGGGGCAGCTCTGGGGAGTCAGCCTGGGGCGTGGCTGCATTTCCTGGAAACCTGAGCAGGCAGAGCTCAGCATCTTCATCCCACTCACCGGGAGGCGGGCCCAGAAGAAACAGCTTCCTGAGATGTTCTCAGAGCTCCTGATGAAATTCTTCCACCCTCACGCTCCCCTCTCCCAAGAGTTGGCTTCACTTAAAATCAGAAACTTTGTGCCCCGAGGGAGCCATTTCACATAACATCTCCTGCAGCTGGCCAGTTTGAGGCGTGCCTTCGCGTCCATTCTGTATTCCCACAGTGACTCAGGACTTAGCAGACAGGAGGTCAGGCCCTGCAGGAGGGTGGTTGCCTGAAGTTACACTAGAGGTCAAGTGCAGAGCCACGGTTGAACTCAGCTTTCTAACACCACTTGTTCACGCTTGTTCATTCACTCATTTGAGTGCCTCCTCTGCCAGGCGCTGTCCTAGGCCCCGGGGCAATACAAACTAGGGTTCTGCTGGCACTGAGCTTGTGAGCTCAGTTTTCATAATGAGGGAAAAGAAGTCCTCAAATGTGTTTGTCAGGATGCTCTTCGCCATGGGGAGCAAAGACTCAAATGAGCTTAAGATATTTGGCTCGCGTAGGGGCAGGCGGGTCCTTAGCTGGAGGCTGACCAGGGCGCCGGTCATTTCTCTGGGATTCTCTCCGTCATCTGGCTTCCCTTGTGGTTTGCTCCACTTTTGTACTCAGGTTCGAACCACTCCCCCTGGAGGGGGCTTCCTCTCCTCCATCATCATCCAAAGTCCAGGGCTTTGCCTTGGCCTGGTCACTTTAGGTCACATGTGCAGGACAGGACAGTAGAACCCAACCGGGCTAAAGGATTCAGGGCCTTCTGTCAGAGCTGAGGGTCAGTCACCCCTGGGGTCACTGCCCGGGTATCTACAAAGCTGGGGAGGGTAGAATGAAGCCAGAGACACAACAGGTGTCAGTCACCTCAGTGTTAAAACTGCACTTGTGCCCACCAGGAGGTTGCTGGTACAGACTGTGGGAAGCTTCCTGGTTAGACGCAAGCTACCGCGGGGCTTTGCCAAGGCTCGGTGGGAGCCCTGGTGACAGCCCCGCAGGCTCCTCAGCCAAGAAGGCTCATGGTCCAACAGACCGTAGCTAAATTAACCGGGCACTGGAGGTGCGCCCCCTGCTTGAAGTGCTCCCCATGCCTGGACACGTTTACTCCTCCCACCTGCCCCGCAGGACGTGAGACTGGTGAGCACAGGGTCCTGCTGAGAGTCCAGTAGATACCTCTAATGGGGGGGGGGGGTCGTGGACAGTGACCCAAGAGACAGGCCCTGCAGGGTGAACCCAAGTGGAACAAGTGGGGACAGGGTGGGGAAAGGGGTCTAGGCAAAAAGAACTGACAGGGTGCGTCTGGCCCCGGCTCCTGGGACCATGAAGACCCCCACCTGGCCACGCCTCCCGCTGCTTGCTGCCTGGAGCTTAGTCGGAGAGGAGTCCTAGGGAGGGGGCCTGGTGAACTGAGGGGGCGCAGGGCTTCCCAGGGTCTCCATCTGCCGGGCCACCTGGCCACATCTCCGTGGATGGGGCCGAGAGTAGCGCTGGGAAGACCCCTGGGGCCCAGCTGGCCCAAGCCCCAGAGTCAGGCGGCAAGGCCTCCAGCATTGAGAGAAGGTGCTGGGCCAGCCAGGCAGTCGGGGGCCAGAGGCCGCGCTCCGTGGGGGGGACACCGAGGGCGGGGACGCGCAGCGCGGTCGGCTCGCGCGACCGAAGAGATGGACCCCGCGCGGCAGCAGAGCTCCGCTAAGCGGCTCGGGCCCCAGCCTGTGAGCGCCGAGCCCGCCGGCCCCCGGGCCCGCCCTGCGGCTGCTCGGGATGCGCGCCTGTCTCGGAGACTCAGTTTCCCCATCCATAAAGTAGGGAGGGCCGGTCGCGGACGATCTCGGGCGCTTCGGGTCGGTGCGGCCCTCAAAGCGGGGCGAGGCGGAGCCCTGTCCCCGGCCGCGGCCCAGGTCGCCGCCCCCGCCCCGCGGGGCTGAGCTGCGAGGCCCCGCCCCCGCCCACGAGGAAGTGGCTGCGGCGCGTCGACTGCCCAGAGTCCGCGGCCGGGGACCCAGGTGAGGGGCGCGCGCAGGTGGGGCCGCCGGGGACGTGGCGGCGCCGGGGGGGACGGGGCACCTCGCCGGGGGCTGCCGGGAGGTGAGGGGACGCGGGGGAAGCGCAGCTCCCCGCGCCCAGTCACTTCCCCTCCGCCCGCCAGCCTTCCGGGTCGCTCCAGCCGGGAAATGAGCTGGCGCCCCCGCCCGCGCTCCCCCTGCCGCCCCGGGAAGGGGCTGGGGGATCGGGACGGGGTCCATTGGCCCGGTCCGTGACGCCACCGGGCGCGGGGCCCGAGCGGCCCCTCGGCTGTGCGGGCCGGCGGCCAGGGCGGGGCCGGGGCAAGGACAGCGACACGGTGATGCCCAGCGCGGGCGCGAGCGGCGGGCCCCCTCGGGCGGTTCCCCCGGTCCCGGGCTCCTCCGCCTGCTGGGCAGTGATGCCCGGCACGCATCCCTGCGGGCTTCGGGGACTGGTGGGAGTGCCAGCTTCTCCCTTCACTGGCGGTGACTTAGGCAAGCCACCCAACTTCTGAGCCTCGATTTTCTTTTCCCGGAAGAGGGGGACCTTTCAAGTTGGGAGGCGCTAACGGGATAACGTGGGGAAGACACCTGGCCCAGCCTCGCGCACACGGCGTACCAGCGGGTGCTTTTCTCGTTGCATTACCATTATAAAGCCTGCCCACCAGAACCTAACCTCTGAGATTTGGAGTCCGAATCCCCAGCTGTGCCATTTGGGAGCTCTGTGACTTCGGGCAAATCTTGGTTTTGTCTGAGTCTTTTTTTCTCCTGAGGTTAAAAGAAAGAAAAAAAAACACAAAACTTCTTAGATTTGCTTTACGCGGTAAAAGAGAGTATATATCAAAGTGGAGCGCAAATTCTGGGCGTTTAAAGATGCCAGTAAAGTTAGTTTATTACGTATGTCTTAATACATAATACATATAGGTCCTTTCAGTAAATGGCATCACAACCTATTAATATCACAATTCCCCTTTTCATATTTGTAGTCACCCGGATTTTTCCACTCTGTCACCATTATAAAGAGGTTTGTTATGAACATGTTTTTTAAAAAGTCAGTGGCTATTTTCTTGGCACCAAAAAGAATTTATGCCACCAGTGTTCACAGTCTTTAAGTTCCTGCTCATGTTGTTCTGTTCTGTTTGTTCCTACCCAGTCGTTGAATAGTTATCACGTTGCTCTTCAGAAAAGGCTGAAGAAATTAGCAACAAATGATAATTTCTCCACAACCCTGCTAGCACTGAGTTTTATGGGTTTTTCGATTTTGTTTTGTTTGGATTACTTTAAATGTGCTTCATGGTGCTTTATGATTATTTTGGTTTATGTTAAATCTTGCCTTGATTTTGCCTGGTTTGTGAGACTTCAAAAGCACAGTTAGGGAGGGGGGATGGGCTTGTCTGTTAGGGGTGGCAAAAGCTGTTCCACACACAACAGGAAGTTGAGTAACCGCTTAGCACGAGTGCAAAATGGCTCCCTGGCAGCTCCCTCAGGCAGTGTGAGCTGGGTGGGGACTTCCCTGAGTGCCTGTAGGGCCGAGATCCTGGCTCCAGGCAGCCCCTGCCTGATTTAGCCTCACGTGCAGCCAAACCTCTGGAATCAGAGAACGCCGCAGAGCTCCTCTGAAAGCAAGAAAGAACCGACAGCCCCAGCCCTTTCTGGACGGGGATGTGAGGAAAACATTGGCCGAGGGTGCCCAGCCAGAGAGGAGCAAGCCAGAATTTGACCCCAGCACCATTAGGAAGGAGTGCTGAGGCCCAAGAGCCTTGGCCATCCCAGGGCCCCCTCCTCTGTCTTCACATGGACCCAGGGTGCTGCCTCCCAGGGTCACAGTGACTCGGGGCTGGGTGTCCAGAGCCTGCCTTTGTCTCCACCTGGAGCTGGAGCTGAAGCATCGAGCTGTGAACACAGCAGCCCTAACTGCATCTTCCTCAGCCACTGCCGCCTAGGGCAGGTTGTCTTGGGAATTACTAAGTCAAAGGTCCTGTGGCAGGCTGGTCCGCTGTGAAGGCTGCTTGGAGGTTACAGCCCTGAGGCCACAGTGGCTGGAGAAACCACTCCCTCCATGGGCTCCCGCTTCCTCATTTGTAACATGGGGGTTGGGAGGACTCGCTGAGGCCCTGCTGGTTTCAGTCGCTTTGCGTAAGTTATGTAAAGGGGGAAATGTATCTTCCTCTCTCCCTCTCCCTTCAACCCTTCCCCGTACCCCCTTTAAAGTGTTAGTTCAGTGGACTAGGAAGTATTCTGTCTGAATTCATGCTAAAGTGAGACTAGCTGCTAGCTGTGGTTGGAACCTCCCTCCCCTGCCTGTCCCACTGTGCCTGTGACCATCTTCACCCACTCCTCCCTCTTCTACTCGGGAATCTGTGTGTCCCTGGGAACAATGGTCAGGGTGCCCCAGTTATCTCGGCTGTATCCTTTGCTAGTATGGGGGCCGCTGTCTTCAGCCGACTGACCTTTCCATCTTCACAGCCTGGAACTTAAGAACATCATGCTAGACAGGCTTTTCTGCCTGGCCCACACATCTGGACACTCTTACAAAGACCCTGCAACGGGCAGAGGTGCCCGGCTACATGGCCAGTCTGTGATGATTGGAGCTGGGGGGCTCAGTTCTGCTAACTAGCTCAAGGCCCTAGTCTAGGGTCCAGGGACCCCGCCCTGGGCTGCAGCCAGAGGGCCGCTCCTTTCTGGGCCACATGGAGCTGAAGGGGTTGGGGGTGGTTGGCCTCAGAGTCCAGGGGCCATTAAGAGCCCGACTAGGGTTTGGAGTGGGCTTCTGGCCTTAGCCCTGCCCCTGCCCCTGCCCCATTGGTGACCTGGGAAGACGGGATGGGCAGACTAGCACCATAGACCGGTCACACAGGCCTGGTGCTTCCACTCCTGAGACTGTGGTGTAGACAGTGATGACACCCCACCTCAGCCACACTGGATACCAGTGCTGGCCCAGCCCAAAGGCACAGGAAGCACTGGGGGAAATCCCCTGCTGACCTGTGCTGCTGGCTCTGGGGCGGCACCACTTCCAGGCGCCTTTGCCTTATAAGGAGAGGGAGGCTGGGTAAGAGCAGTGGTAAGAGCAGCATGCTTGTATATGTGCGCAAGGTTGAACAAGCATGTGCACGTGGGAACAGGTGCTTGTATACATGTGCAAGGCTGAACCCCCGTGTGTGTGGAAGCAGGTTGTATGCGTGTGCAAGGCTGACAACACATGAAAACGCCCAACTTGAGCCTGGGATGTGTGTGCGTATGCTTCTCTTTCTCAGCGAATGTTGCCTGAGGAGCCACTTGGTGCCTTGCTCTAGGCTTGGGAGCCCAGACGTGGTCCCTACCCTGTACACTCACCCAGGAACTTCCCAGGACTTCCTGCTGTGAATGAAAGCTGGAGGTGGGCAAGCCAGGCCCGGGCGGGTTTGTGGTGTGACCTCGGGCAAGCCGGTCATGGACTCCTCCACCGTACCGTGGACTGCGCTGCGTGTCCCTCACGCCTGGGCCCAACCCCATGCGGTTGCCTTGGCAGAGACCCCAGGGCTCCAGCAAGGCTCCCCACCGGGCAGCCTTCCCAGGGCGTTAAGGGCTCAGGCCCCAAGCTGGGGGGGCGACCTTCCGGCGCCAGTCCGTGCGACGCAAGCCTGCCTGTCTCGTGGAGGGGACAGCCAAGTGCCTGGTGGCACCCACGTGGGGGATGTATGCTGCTGCCTCCACATCGGTCACCTGGGGCTGTGGCAGCTAAGCGCCAAAGTCAAGACTGTGTGGCCTGCTTAGAGCTGGGAAGCGAGGAAGTGCTGGGCGGTGCTGTCGTTTATTTTTTAATAAAGAACTCACTCTGTGGGGCACTATGGCAGTAAACAACTGTGTTCATCAGATATCCTACGGAGCACCTAGTATATGCCAAGCATTTAGGCCCAGGAAGAAATGTGAACCAGATAGTCAAAACTGTCTGTCTCCACCAAGCTTGTTAAGCCCAGCAGGCAGAGAAGGTGACAGAAATGCTTCAGTGTAAGGTGCGTTCTGTAGTGACTGTGGACATCATCCCATTGGGAACAGGGCTGCAGCGAGGTGAGGGGGGCCTCCCCTGAGGGCGACACGGGAGCACAGATTTGAATGGCAGCTGCGAGGGCCGGGAGGGATGTGGGGGGAAGAGCCTCGAAGGCCAAGGGAACGGCCAGTGCGAAGGCCTGAGGCCCACCGCTCCCGGATGGGCTGGGGAGGCTGACTCAACAGGAGGTTGGTGGCTGAGTGCCACCCCATCTGGTGTGCATGAGGAGCTGCTGTTTCATGAACATCTACTATATGCCTCATAAAGCCTGAACACCTCTGGGGCAGGATTCCTGGGTTCCCATTTTGCAGATGTGGAAATTAAGGCCGAGAGAGAGTGCCTGCTGTGCCTGGGGTCACAGAGCTGGGGAACGGGTGCCGCCGCCCGCCCCCTCCTGCCCCTGCCCAGTCCCCGCGACCCTGGGAGCTGAGTCCGGGAGGATGGGTTTGAGGAAGGGGACATTCACTTTGGGTCTTTACGGATGAGCAGGCATTTGGTGGCACAAGGTCCCTGCACACCCCACTCACGGTGGCAGTTTCACCCACGCCTCGCACTCCCCACCCCATCCTTTATGTTCGTCGCCTGAAGCCTCAGGGACCTCCCTGGAGAGCTCCCATTTCGTGGGGGAAACTGAAGCCGTGGGAGGGAAGGAACACAGCAGGCCAGGGTCTGGAGGCCAGGGTGGCCCTGCTGCCCTCTCGCCAGGCTGGCTGGGGTCTGGTCTGGTCTGGGGCAGGGGCAGGGCTGACGTGGGGTCCCTCCCCTCTCTTGAGCACAGGAGCCCAGTGGCCATGGCCTACCACAGCTTCTTGGTGGAGCCCATCAGCTGTCATGCTTGGAACAAGGACCGCACCCGTGAGTGCCCTCTGCCGGCTGAGTGACAGGGAGGGTAAAGCCACAGGCACCCGGCCTGGGGGCTCCGTCAGGGCTGCCACCCCCCTCCTCCACCCCTGGTCCTGAGTTTAGGAGGGAACGCATGAACAGCTTGGGGAACGAGCCGGGGCCACCAGGCAAGTGGGTCCTGAGGGTTGAAGTGACAGCACAGCCCCACCCCGCACCAGCCCTGCTGTGGGCGCCGGACCCAGGTGGGCAAGGGGCTCGTGGGCTGGGGCAGCGGTTGGGGGTGAGAAATGAAGATGGAACCTGCCATGGCCAGTAGGGAAATGAGCCACAGGAGGGGAGGGAGCCCGAGGTGCGGTGGGAGGGGAGGCCGGGTGGAAACGGGGATCCTGGCAGCAGCAGGGACACCAAGGAGCCCAGGGGCAGCAAGGAGCCTGGCTGGAGGTGAGGAGCAGAGGGCAGTAGCGGGAGATGAGCAGAGCTACCAGAATTTCATGACACCTCTGCAGGGGCATCCGGGAGTGCTGGGTGCAGGTGAGGGGTGGCCGTCCCTGGCCAGGTGTCCCAAGGGGGGCCCAGCAGGGCCTGAGGGCCTTCAGGGGGTCCGTCCTAGGAGGAGGAAAGCGTCTCGTAGGACATGTTGCTTGTGCGGGGTGTTCCTGGAAGGCAGTTGAGCCGGAGGTGGGCAACCTGGGCACACGTGCTTCCTACTCTCATTCCCCCCGTGTCTTCCGCAGAGCTCGCCATCTGCCCCAACAACCATGAGGTGCACATCTATGAGAAGAGCGGCGCCAAGTGGGTCAAGGTGCATGAGCTTAAGGAGCACAATGGGCAGGTGACAGGTGGGTTAGGCTGGCCGGGATCTCCCTCCTTCAGTGAGGCCAGGGCAGGGCCAACCGGGCCATCTACCCACTCACTGTGCCGGGTAGGAGAGTTTGGGTTCCAAGTAACACTGCCATGATTCAAACTGGCTTAAGCTATAGAGGGATTATGTTGGTCCCTGTTACTGAAAAGATTTGTGGGCTTCAGAAAAGGCTGGATCCAGCAGCTCAGCATTATCAAGAACCCATTTTTCTTTTCCTTGCATGGCTTTCCAATATGTTTGGTAGCAGATGGGAGGGTGTGACACTCCCAGTAAGCTCTCGTGGCTTATTATCACCGCCTTGAGCAGCTGTCATCTATACTGGCCTCTAAACCTCTCCTACGTTGACACTAGAGCTGCCTCTGCTTGGATGGCCTCAGCCTGGTGTCCTCTCCCCACCCCACAGGCATCGACTGGGCCCCTGAAAGTAACCGCATCGTGACCTGCGGCACAGACCGCAATGCCTACGTGTGGACACTGAAGGGCCGCACGTGGAAGCCCACGCTTGTCATCCTGCGCATCAACCGGGCTGCCCGCTGTGTGCGCTGGGCTCCCCAGGAGAACAAGTTCGCTGTGGGTAGCGGCTCCCGTGTCATCTCCATCTGCTATTTTGAGCGGGAAAATGACTGGTGGGTGCCCAAGTAGGACCAGATGGGCTGGGAGGGACTGGGGCTGCAGACCAACAGGCAGTGGCCTAGAGTTCCAGAGGGCAGGAGGTGGGGCGTTGGGCCTCTGTTCACATAACCCCAGGGAAGTGTGTCCACTCGCCCTCATAGGGGAGGTGAGGGGCTCTCTACCCAGACACGTCCCAGTAACAAGGGCACACACATCAAGCCCCCTGTGCAGGCATCCACTAAGCCCTGCACACGTCCCGGCATTGATGCCCCCACCGTCTGGACTGGGGGTCCGCTGGTGTCCCCACTTTACAGAGGGGCAGAGTAAGGCCCAGTCACTTGCCCGAGGCACCCAGCTTGTGACACTCCAGGGCCCATGCATAAGCTCTCAGCCACATCCTCTCTCCCCGGGGTCCCTGAGGGCCGAGGCCAGGCAGGAGCCTAGGCTCAAGTCTGGGAGACCCGAGTTCAAATTCCACTCTGCCAGTCAGCAGCTGTGTGATTTTCTTCACTGAGCTGGCCCAAGGCTTGTGGTGAGGCGTAAAGGAGACCAAGCGTAGAGCTCCCCCTGAGGGGCCCCCGCACGTCACTGGTCCGAACCAGGGCCCTGACACACCCAGGGGCGGGCAGTGCCCAGGTCCCTTATTCCTGGGGCTTCAGTAGCCTGCAGTGGGAGCCTGGAAACCTGGGCACTGAGGTGGGTGGGGGGCCGCCTGTCTGTCCCTGTCCCCCACCCTGTCTGACCACTGTGTCTAGGTGGGTGTGCAAACACATCAAGAAGCCCATTCGCTCCACGGTCCTCAGTCTGGACTGGCACCCCAATAACGTGCTCCTGGCCGCCGGCTCCTGTGACTTCAAGTGCCGGTGAGAGGGGGGCCCTGACAGCACCGGAACTAGGAGTGGGGGGTGGGGGTAGGGCCTATCCTGGGTACCCCATGCCCCGCCTTCCAGACCAGCTCTGCTGCTGGCCGGGGAGCCTCGGGCCTCGGCCGAGCGCCTGTGAGGTTTTGCTCTTTGAAGGGTCCATCACCGGGTCGTCTCCAGCCCAGGGAGCATTGTAGCAGGATGTGTCGCTTGCCACCTCTTAATGTCAGCAAGGTTTCTTTCCTAAGCCATCCTCTCCTGCCTCTCTGGAACCCACACCCCTTCAGTTTCCTGGCTGCTGTCTGAGGGAAAACGAGTGGGTGTACTTTTTCACACTAAAGTATAAATGACTGATAAGCTGGGACAAATTTGGCCTCATTATCTTAAGGCCTTACTCTGCTTAAGCACCTCCAGTTGTCATTGGCTATTTTTTACTTCTGGGCCCAGTACCACCGAATCTCTCTCCCAAGGCCTCCAGCTCCAGGCAGAAGGCCTGGGTCTCTGAATCTCTGAGAATCGAGGCTCCAGCAGGCACTGGAGGCCCTGGGCTGGGAGAGGATGGTGTCTCTATGACCGGCACTGGAACGGGGAGGAGTGGGAGAGCAATGTGCAGGGCAGAGCTGGCAGGACGGGGGCAAATTTGGTTCAAGGGGCAGAAGCAGGAGGGAGGGGAGGCACCCAGGGGCTGGCTGTGGGGTGGCCAGCATGATGGGCTCAGGGGGCTCCGGGAGTTACCAGGACTCTGAGCTGGAGGACCTCCTGGCCTCCCTGCATCACCCAAAGAGGACGCTGAGGCCCAGACCTGTCCAGTCATGAAGATGCAGGTCCTGAAAAGTGGGCTTTGGTTCCCAAGAGCTCCGAGCTGGGTGCTCTGACCTTGCCAGGCGGGTATGGGAAAGGGAGTCCCTTCTCAGGCCTCTCCCAGGTCCCAGGCACCCCCAATCCCGTTTTTTTTTTTTTTTTTTTTTTTTTTTTTTTTTTTGTATGTTCTTCTCCGCCTACATCAAGGAAGTGGAGGAGCGGCCAGCACCTACCCCATGGGGCTCCAAGATGCCCTTCGGAGAGCTGATGTTCGAGTCCAGCAGCAGCTGCGGCTGGGTGCATGGTGTTTGCTTTTCAGCCAGTGGCAGCCGAGTGGCCTGGGTCAGTCACGACAGCACCGTGTGCCTGGCCGACGCCAACAAGAAGATGACGTGAGTACAGGTCATGAGAGGGGAGCAACCAGAGGGTGGGGGGGCGCTGGGGCTGACGTCTCTCTCTCACTCAGGGTTGCGACTCTGGCCTCTGAAACGCTGCCACTTCTGGCCCTGACCTTCATCACGGAAAACAGTCTGGTGGCAGCGGTGAGGAGGAGGGAGGGTGGGGAGCAGTGGCCAGTAAGAGCAGGCCCCCCAGTGAGCCCAGAGATGCCCAGGCAGCTCTCTGTTTGTCCCTGGCCTCCCTCCCATCTACCTACCCATCCATCATCCATCCTCCTATCCTGGTTGGAATAGGTAGGGCTTTGCTGCAGTCACAAAACCCCAACTGCCGAGGCTTAACACAGTAAACAGTTAACTTTTTGCTCACTTTTTCTGTCTAGCATGGGCATTGTGAGGGGGCCTCTGCTCAACGCAGATGCTTGGTCTCCAACATGGTCCTCGGCTGCCATGAATGGAGAGGGGGAAGTGAAGAATCATGTCGCATTGCTTAGATTAACGTTTCTGCCTAGATTTTGTTGGCCAGTGGGAAGGACAGGGCCTCAGGGAACTCAAGAGTGAGTGTGTGTAGGGAGTGCATTTCTACCGTGTGTCCAGAAAGGTGCTACTCCTTCCCTCCTCTCGCCCTCCTTTTCACCCCTCTAACACCACACTGGGAGCCCTTAAGGGGGATCAGGCCTGTTTTTCCTAGAGAAGTATCCAGCTTTGGGGGCCTTCGCAGAGCAGGTGTAAGGAGCTGGGCAGAAGGCCGCCCCTAGATGCTCACCCTCAACATCTGGTCCCTATTTGGTATTCCTGGGGTCCCTGCTGACACACCTGAGGTCAGCCCGGGTGTGCCCCTAGCTGGAATCAGCTTCTTGGTAGCTCCACCTAAGTCCCGCATCCAGCCTCCCGGGCCTCCAGACTCGTGGCCAGACGCCCCTCGCTGTCGTGCCTCGCTCCGGCCTCGGTTTCCCCGCGCGGAAGAAGGGGGCTCTGCGCCTGCCCTTGGCCTGCGCTCCTATAGCACCCCCGCCCCGCCGCAGGGCCACGATTGCTTCCCGGTGCTGTTTACCTACGACGGCGCCGCGGGGACGCTGAGCTTCGGCGGGCGGCTGGACGTGCCCAAGCAGAGCTCGCAGCGCGGCTTGACGGCCCGTGAGCGCTTCCAGAACCTGGACAAGAAAGCGAGCTCGGAGGGCGGCCCGGCCGCGGGCGCCGGCGTGGACTCGCTGCACAAGAACAGCGTCAGGTGAGGGGCGGGGCCGGAAGGGGCGGGGCCCGGCGCGCAGCATGGCGGCGCTTAAGTCGCGTCAGGTGGGGCAGTCAGGCTGGCACCGCATTTCTGGGGCGCGGCCGCCGCCGCCGGGCAGCGCTGGAGCCTGGGGAGTCGGAGCGGAACCGAGGGGTCCGCCGCAGCCTCCCTGAGGAACTCGAGGGGTAGGAGGGTGCAGAGGCCGGCCGCAACCCCACGCCCCGCCAGCCACGGGCGCCGCAAGTCAGGGCAGCGTGACGACTTCTGACCGAGCCTCTCGGCCAGTTAAGCCCCCCTCTGGCTGTCAGGTCTTCAGACTAAACACCTTTGCCCCCTTTCAAGGCTCTTCAGAACCAGCCCCGTGTCCTTCCATCCCCGGCTTCTGCCTTTTTTTTCCTTTCATCCTGCTAAATTACCGTCGCTCTGTATTCCCAGACATACGCCCTTCACATCCTGCCCATGCCTTTGTGTGAACTGTTCCATTTCCTGGGCTGCCCTTTACTCCTTGCTCCATACACACCACGGCTGGCCCCTAAAGCAGACTCAGAAGCCCCGTCCCCTGGGGTCCTTCCTAGCCCGCCTCCCAGGCTGGCCCTGCTGCACACCCAGCAGTACATCTCAGCACTTCTTCCTGGCTGGGGTCAGCTCCCCACGGAGTGTGTGATCTCCTGGACGGAAGGGTGGCCTGAGCCCAGCATGGTTTATAGCTGGGATCCCTAACGCCCTCATTCTTTCTGCAGCCAGATCTCAGTGCTTAGCGGGGGAAAGGACAAGTGCTCACAGTTCTGCACCACGGGCATGGATGGCGGCATGAGCATCTGGGATGTGAAGGTGAGGCTGGCCCACCCCGGCTCACCCCTGCCAGGCCCCTGGGGCCCTTCCCAACTTCCTCCTCCTCCCTGGCAGACACCCTGTATGCCCCTATCCTTCATTCCTATAGGAAAAAAGCAGTTGGTTAAGATGAGATGGGGGAATAAGGGGTGGCCCCTTGACATCTAGGCCTTAGTATGCTCTGGGATACCTCTCTCTGGGCTGGGAGTCAGACTCTTGTCTGCCAGGTCCTCCCTGCAGGTAGCATTTCTACGAGACAGCTGAGAACCAGCCTCTGTTCTGCTCTCTCCTTCCAGAGCTTGGAATCGGCCTTGAAGGACCTCAAGATCAAATGACCTGTGACCAGCTGCTGGGGGAAGAGGTCAGGGAGGCTAAGGGTTGCTTTGCTGATGTTTCTAGGGTACCAGGTTGGGTCCCATAGGGACTGCTCCCTCTGGAGGGGAGGGGAGGGGTGGGAAGCTTTTCTTACATATTGAAGGAATATGTGCCTTTTTCTTAAGAAGAAAAAAAAAACTTTCATTTATGGTGAAAAACATTCCCAAAGCACTCTACTGGTTATGAACTGGCTCAAAACACAGAGGTAATAAAAATGCAATTGTAGACATGTCTGCCTGTCTGGAAGAGGAAGCTGGTTTTTGCTGGGCAAAGAGAGCTTTTTCTTGCCTGCAAAATCTATCCTAAATTCCAGGGGACTCCCTCCCACCTGCAAATTAACAGGCTTAGAGTCTTTTGCTTCTCTTTAGGAAAAGGTATTACATGGTACCATTGGGTAGGGCTGAGTTCCTCCAAGGGTGGCTGAGGCACCTGTGGCAAGCAGGAATCCCATCAGGAAAGGCAGGGACCCTGGCTCCTGCTTCATGATGCACATATCACCAGTCAACACGAGGACACCTGGCTGGGCTTTTCTCTGCGCCAGGCCCCTCTGCATGTTGAGACAGTTGAGGAGAGGCAGCTCAATCTGATGCAGGAAGCAGGTGACGACATCCCAGTGTCCCAGTGTCCCAGTGGGGCCAGGAAAAAGGGGCTGAGGGGAGGGTCCCACGCAAGTAACAGCATGCAGGAAGGGCTATGAGCAAGTCTGGCCTTCCCAGGAGCGGAAGGACTCATGGAGTACAAGGCGGAGATGAGTTTGGGAAGGTCCCCAGGGACCACCTCCTGGAGGCCCTTGGCCTTGTGGGGAATCAGGCCACTCAAAGAGAGACACGGCTAGGCTTGTGTCTGGAAGCCCATGAGGTGGCGGCTACAGTTGTGCGAGAGGACATAGAACAGCACATATTCTGGGGACCAACAGGATATAGGGGGTGAGGGACAGGGATTTGCTGGGATGGCCTGAGTGACTCAGGTGAATGGTGGGCACCTGGAGGAGTCCCAACCCTTAAGAGCCAATGTGTCCCCACCTTGGGAAGCAGGGCTTATCTCCACTTTTAAGAACAGAAAACTGAATGGGGGATAAAGAAGTTACTTTCCCCAAGTCTCAGGCACAAGGTGGCAGAGCCAGGATCCAAACCCTAGTCTAACTTCCAGGCCCTGCTGAAGAGGCATCTGCTGACATACACACAGGGTGAGCCCAGGTCTCCAGCTAGGCAAGCAGGGAAATGCTGCAAGCCCCCAGGAACCCTAGTTGCCACATCACCATGTACACAGGTGAGGTCTGCAGAACCCACTCACAGGCCTACAGACACTAAGGAAGTCTGTGCCTCTGGCCTTGCCCCAAGATCAAACACGGACTGTCCTGGGTACAAACATGGCCTCTACATGCCAGCCATTCATGGGGACCTCTGGCTTCCATCAAGTGGGTTATGGTACACCCCATTACTCCCCGTGTGGCTCCAGTTCTGCTGGCTGGTGGCTTCTGGAGTCAATGACGGGGCACTCTGTCAGGGAACCATCTTGCACCTTCCTCCACCTTATCGTCCCCGCCATAAAGGGTGGTGAGGACTGCACGAATGAGGTAATGCCTGGCAGTCTGCTGGGTGTAGGGACGCTTCCTCCCAGCACTGCAATCCCGAGGCTGTTGCCACCAGGGACAAGGACCCTGGCCACTCTGGATGTCCCTACTTAGGGAAGGGGGCTGGATCCCGTAACCTGAGGTCTCTCGCAGCTCAAATGCCTGGGGTCCAGCCCCCACATCCTGCTCCGTGTTGCCTGAACCTTGTGGGTTGGGCCTGAGAGTGACACCATGTCCTGCTAGGTGAAAATGGCCCACTCAGGGGCCCCAATGACGGATCACGGAACAAGGATTACGATAATGTCAAGTTTAATCTGCCAAATATACAAGTTGGATTTTTGGAGCATGTTTTGCCTGGGTGCTGCACAGTAAACAGAGGTTTCTTGAAATGGTCAATGGTTGGGGCTAAGAATGGGCCCGGGCCCTGGCCAGACATGGGAATCGGGTGGGGAGCACAGAGGGAGGCCTCTGTTGGGGGGGATTGGCCAGGGATGAGCCATGACCCTCAGGGCCCCAGGGCCGCAGGCTACCAGCCCGCAGACAGCCCTGTTGAGCAAGCACCCAGGCAACATTCAGCAGCGGCCGCCCAACACAACCATCCCCGTCACGCAATCCACTGGACAAATGCAAGCTCTTCTTACCCCACCTCCCAAGTACCCCCAACAAGGGTTCTGAATTCTAAAAACAGCAAAAACATTTGAGTGGTTACATATGAAATGCTGTCCCACATCTTTCTGTCTCAAAGAGAGCAACTGCCCCTCCCCCCAGCCCCCCTACCAAACCCCCAAACTATTTCTGTGCCAAAATGAAAAGGAGGCCCCAGTCTGTGGGGGGCTCCTTGCCGTGGGGGCTGCTGCAGCGGTGCCAGGGCACAGGGTGGGCAAGACACAGCAGAGGTCCTGGCAGCCTGGCCCTGCTCCCTGGAATCTCCTCCCACAGGCTGGGCTACTTGTTCAGGGAGAGTGACTGCATTCGTTTTCCTGACAAAGTTGCATCATCTTTTGCTGAGGGGTGGGAAGAGAAGGAATTAAAACCACCCTCCTAGCACACACACCCCACACACCCCAAATCATAGCACTGTAGGTCTGAAAGGCCTCAGAAAATACTCTGCAGCTGGCACAGCTGGCAGATGAAGAAGAGCCCCAGAAGGGCACAGCTTAACACCCTGGTCTAGACATTCTCATGCAGTCTGGTGGCTGTCCCCTCCACAAAGACCCACCAACTTGCAACCCACTGGGCAAATGGGAACTTCCCACCCCACCCCCAGGCAAAACCCCGTAATCCAAATCCATCCCTGGGTTCTGACACCTTCAATCAGCAGCAATACTCAAATAGTTACATGTGAGGTCCTTTCCTACTTTGGGTTTGTGAAGCAAGAGCTACTGGTGGGGAGCTCGGATAACTGGTATATCCAGTGTAGTGACAATGCCCCAGGGCACTCATTTCCCATCTCTAGGCCTTAGTTTCCATGACTTGGTGAGGAGGCAGGCAGGACAGCAGGATCCCTAAGGGCTCTTGTGGTCCTGCATGTGGACAGAGTGCATGAGGCCAGGAGACAAGAGTCAGGAGTTAAATGCTCCTGTAAACCAGACCAACTGCCCACAGCCAACCTGGCCTAGAGGAACCCCCTACCACCTTTGGCCCTTCTGGAGGGACGGCATGGGGAAGACGGACACTGGGCCAGATTTCCTCTGGGTCTGCACTGTGAAACCCCCCTCACTCCTACCCCACTTCCCAAGCTCCTGGGATAGACAGCGTTAACCCTAGGCCATCTTCCTAGCTCTACCAAGCACCAGAAGCCTGTGGGACCTTCCAGCCTCAAATGTCTACACAAGATGCATTCCTGAGGCCTCCCCCAGAAGCCATGGACAGTACTCTGCTGAGATTCCAACCTGTATATGACTTCATGCTGCTGCTGGACCCTCCCAGCACTCTAGGAGGCGGTGGGCATGAACACCCACCTCCCCTTGACAGCAAGGAAGGTGCACGCATGCACCCATGCTGGGTGAGCCTCTACTGAATAATCTGACCCCATCCCATTTTACAACAAAGAACTGAAGTGCAGGGTTTGGTGGCCTACCCAGAATCAGAGCGAGGCAGCCGCACGGTGGCTCAGGACTTACCTTTCCTCTCTTCTTCTTTCTTCCTGGCGGCTTCCTCCCTCTGTTTCCGGATGATGGCCAGCCGGGCAAGGTCAGCCTTGGCTTGCTCTGTCTTTCCAGCTAAGTGCATTTTCATGTAACGCTCTTTTGCTTTCTGCTTCTCAATTTCTTCTCTGTTTGGATAAAACAGTGTCACAGGGGATGTCTTCCCTACCATTATCAACTGAGCTGGACATGGGAGCCAGAATAAAGGCCAAGAACTCAGGCCTGGGACTCAAGTGGAGGAGGGCACTCTGACTGAGGGAAGGGCCCTGGCTCTGTGTGCCCTCACCTTAATGGTACTCCGCAAACAAGCAAGCAGAGGGGCAGGCCTGGACCTCTGCACAGAGGGGCTTAAGCGGCTGGGGAGAGTTCAAGCAGTGCACTTGGCTTCCCCAGATGGAAGACAGGATGGGAGTGAGCTCAGCACTACGGCCTCTGGAAGGCCTCAGCATGGAGTAGAACGTCTGATTGGTGAGGGGGTGAATGACCAGGGTCTGGTGTCCACAGGGCGAAAGGGAGACCAAAACCAAGTGAACTGTATGCCAGAGAAGATGACCAGAAGGCAGGGATGGGAAGCCACACTGTACATGGAGTGGACCAAGTGGCCATGGTTGGGAACCAGACACACCCCATCTCAGGTTGATATGACGTGGCACATTCTTGGTCAGGGCAGCTCATATGAGTAAGAGGCTGCCACCAAGGGGTTAAGCCCCCATCGATGAGGAGGTGGGAGTAAGAGCTGGACTCCCATGGGACAAAGGCACCAGTCACCAACCCACTGGTACAGAGAGAGGTGAGGGTCCACAGTTTCCCTCTGAGGATCTTCCTCCTAAGCCTGAGATTCTGAGTGGGGCTGGGTGCCTTCAGGGTGAGACTGGAAGGGCTCATTTGCACTAGGTTCCTGGAAAAGCCAAATATTGGAGAAGGGGCGAGGGGAACCCTGTCTAGCAGAAGCCTGGGGAGGGACTCAGCCTGCTGGAGGGCTTCACAGCACCTAAGGTTGGGGAGTAATGAGAAATGAGGCCTGGGGCCTAGCCAGAAGGGAGGGAGAAACCCAGCTAGAGGAAGTCAGCTGAGCAGACCTTGCCCAGGAGACTCTGCACAAGATACTTGCTACAGTGACAAGAATAGAACAGCCATCAGCCCAGCAGAGTCAGGAGCCTGTAAGCTGAGCACCAGAGCTCCAAACCTAGGGGAGCCACAGGCGCATCTGGAATGATGAGCAAGGCTGCCCGAAGGCTCTGCAGGGCCACCTCAGTGCAGGCTAAGTGTCAGGCAGAATGCTGGCCTTATGACTCTCACTGTAACCTCAGAGGGCAGGGATAGCAACAGGATCCCTTTTGACTAATTAGAAAGAAGGAAGTTACTGGAGTGGTAGAGTACTTAGCAGCCTCCAATCACACCCCAAGTGCCTGGGCCTTCCTCATGTGGTTTTCATGGTGCCCTCAGCCATCATGGCGTCAGCACAGGAAGGTGAATTTCCATCCTAGCACCCCAGTCAGGAGACAAACCAGGGCGGCTTTCCCTAGCAGCCCTCAACCTCTTGTGAGTCCCCTTAAGTCACCTGGCAGCTATCAAAAGTCAGGGCAGTACTGGGCAAGGGCTGGCCCGTGCAGGGCACTCGAGTACCCGACCACCATTCTGGCACAGCCTGAGGAAGCCGGCTGCAGCTCCACTCTCACCTGGCCTCAGGGATGGCTATGCTGCCTTCTGGATGGCACAGGCCCCAAGTGCCCTCCCAATCCAGGACATGAGAGGTGGCTGCTGGCTAGGAATGGTCAGAGCCGGCTGGAGAAGGGAGGTGTCCCTAGAGTGGGGTGCTCTGGAGGAAGGGATGGTGGTATAACCCTCCATCCCTGGGCCTTACTTCAAGTGGAATGCTCAGGTCTGAGTCTGCTCTTTTATTTTCCTTGCTATGTTTCTACCTGTAAAAAATACTGCTTTTTGTTTTGTTTGGAGAAGCTTCTATTGAGCCTTTGGGGAATGAAATGACACAGAAATAAACATCATAGCCGGAGCTCCTACCCAGTCCAGAGGACCCCAGAGCCCAGGAAGCAAGGGCAAAGGAGCTGGGTGCCTAACCCCCTGCAGGTCAGCCCCTGGCCTGTGCGCCCTCAGCAGAGGTTACCGTTCTCTCCGAGAAAGCTCCTTGGGCCCGTCCAGGTCCAGCTGTGTGACCTTCTTGGCTGTCTGTGCCACCCGGTTGGGGTTCTCGATGTCGATGAGCCCTTCCACGCCTTTGCGCTTTTGCTAAGACAGGACAAGATGCTGGCTGCTGGGGAGGTTTGGCTCTGCAGAGCCCCTGAAGGCCATTCCCACCCATCTCCCAACAGCCCATCTGGATGGGGACAGACCCCTGCTTTGCTGCCAGCCTCACAGAGGAACAGCACTCAGCAGGGCTGTCACCAGCCTGGTAGACCGAGTGTGCATGATGAGAGCCCACCCTCTGCCAAGGTCCAGCTCCAGGGACCACCACGCCAGATTCAGAGGCGAGAAGAGATGCACAGGGTTAAATAATCTGTCAAAGGCCAGCCAGGAAGCAGGCAGTAGATGAAATGGGAACCCAAGCCCAGCTTACAAGCTCTCGACACGGAGCATCTCTCCCCCACTTCAAGCTCAGCCCCTCTAAGCGGCTTTCCAGGGAACCTCATGCCTGACTGCACACACAGCGCTGGACCCCCACAGCAGTGGCGCCAAGGATGTTCTCAGGACCAGCTCCAATCCTGGCCATCTCAGCTTACAGCGGGGGACATGCGACTTGAGAGTGAGCCATCAGATCACACAGTCTATGGGTTTTGGGAGCTGGCCTGAGGACTTGGAGCCTGCACCTGCCACCTCCCCTGGGGAAGTGCAGAAAGAATGGGAGCACCAGGTCTCGATGTGACAGGTTTGGCCAAAGTTTCAGGCCCTGTCAGCCTCTTTATGTGACCAAGAGATGGCTTCCCAACACCAGTCACTGGTCACCGTACAGAGCTCCAGACACCAGCATCCGTCCCAGCTACATACACACCTCCAGCTGATACCTGACATCACAAACTGAATGTGGCTAAAATACAACTCAAGATTCACCCTTCACCCACCTGCTCCTTCCCACAATCCTAAGCATGGCCTCATTCTCCTTTCCCTCCACCCGTGCACCCAACCCCCAGCAAACCCCAATGAGTCTGTCTCTAAAACATGGCTTGAATTCGCCTACTTCTCTATGGCCACTGCCACCACCCAAACACAAGCCACAGTTTCCTGTCTGGATACCTGCTGCCTTCTCCCTGCTTTACCATCAACACTCTACAATTCACTCTTTGCAGAGAAGGCAAAACAATCCTACAAGAACAGATTTGGTCATCTCTCCCCCACTTCACGGCCTCCACCAGCTGCCCACCATCCACTGCAGTGAACCCCAAACCCCTGACAGCCATAAGAAGCCACCCTTGCCAACCTCTCCCCCTCAGCCTTAGCCACTTTCCTCCTTACCCACCAGCTTCTTCTGGTTCTTGAACATACCCGGGTCATTCCTACCCCAGGACCTTTGCATTTCCTAATCTGGCTGCCTCAAGTGCTCTGCATGAAGATTTTTCACACGGCTGGCTCTACTGTGTTTTTCAGAACTCAGTTTAAAAGTCATCGCCTGCCCATACACAAAGGTAAACTCAAGGTGGATCAAAGACCTGAATGTAAATCATGAAACCATAAAACTCTTAGAAAAAAACATAGGCAAAAATCTCTTGGACATAAACATGAGCGACTTCATGAACATATCTCCCCGGGCAAGGGAAACAAAAGCAAAAATGAACAAATGGGACTATATCAAGTTGAAAAGCTTCTGTACAGCAAAGGACACCATCAGTAGAACAAAAAGACATCCTACAATATGGGAAAATATATTCATAAATGATGTATCTGATAAGGGGTTGACATCCAAAATATACAAAGAACTCACGCACCTTAACAAACAAAAAGCAAATAACCCAATTAAGAAATGGGCACAGGACATGAATAGACACTTCTCTAAAGAAGAAATTCAGATGGCCAACAGGCACATGAAAAAATGCTCCACATCGCTAATCATCAGAGAAATGCAGATTAAAACCACAATGAGATATCACCTCACACCAGTGAGGATGGCCAACATCCAAAACACAAACAACAACAAATGTTGGCGAGGATGTGGAGAGAGGGGAACCCTCCTACATTGCTGGTGGGAATGCAAATTAGTTCAACCATTGTGGAAAGCAGTATGGAGGTTCCTCAAAAAACTCAAAATAGAAATACCATTTGACCCAGGAATCCCACTCCTAGGAATTTACCCCAAGAATGCAGCAGCCCAGTTTGAGAAAGACACATGCACCCCTATGTTTATTGCAGCACTATTTACAATAGCCAAGAAATGGAAGCAACCTAAGTACCCATCAGTAGATGAATGGATTAAGAAGATGTGGTACATATACACACAATGGAATATTACTCAGCCATAAGAAAAAAACAAATCCTACCATTCGCAACAACATGGATGGAGCTGGAGGGTATTATGCTCAGTGAAATAAGCCAGGCCGAAAAAGACAAGTACCAAATGATCTCACTCATATGTGGAGTATAAGAACAAAGAACAACAACAACAAAAAAACTGAAGGAACAAAACAGCAGCAGACTCACAGAACCCAAGAATGGACTAATAGTTACCAAAGGGAAAGGGACTGGGGAGATGGGTGGGAAGGGAGGGATAAGAGGGTAAAAGGGGCATTACAATTGGCAGACATAGGGTGGGGGGGCACGGGGGGGACTGTACAGCTCAGAGAATACAAATAATGATTCTCATCTCACTACACTGATGGACAGTGACTGTAATAGGGTTGGTGGGGGGGACCTGATGAACCTGATGAAGGGGGTAGTTTAATCATCACAATATTGCTCATGTAATTGTAGGTTAATGATACTAAAATAAAATAAATTGTAAAAAAAAAAAAAAGTCACCGCCTGGAGAACATATTTGTAAATGACTTATCTGATAAGGGGTTGACATCCAAAACACATCAAGAGCTCATACGCCTAAACACCCAAAACACAAATAACCTGATTAAAAAAATGGGTGGAGGATCTGAACAGACAATTCTCCAAAGAAGAAATTCAGATGGCCAACAGATACATGAAAAGATGCTCCACATCGCTAATCATCAGGGAAATGCAGATTAAAACCACAATGAGATATCACCTCACAGCAGTGAGGATGGCCAACATCCAAAACACAAACAACAACAAATGTTGGCGAGGATGTGGAGAGAGGGGAACCCTCCTACACTGCTGGTGGGAATGTAAATTAGTTCAACCATTGTGGAAAGCAGTATGGAGGTTCCTCAAAAAATTAAAAAGAGAAATACCATTTGACCCAGGAATTCCACTCCTAGGAATTTACCTGAAGAATACAAGATCCCTGATTCACAAAGACATATGCACCCCTATTTTTATCGCAGCACTATTTACAATAGCCAAGATATGGAAGCAACCTAAGTGTCCATCAGTAGATGAATGGATAAAGAAGAGGTGGTACATATACACAATGGAATATTATCCAGCTATAAGAAAACAAATCCTACCATTTGCAACAACCTGGATGGAGCTAGAGGGTATTATGCTCAGGGAAATAAGCCAGGTGGAGAAAGACAAGTACCAAATGCTTTCCCTCATTTGTGGAGTATAACAACAAAGCAAAAGTGAAGGAACAAAATGGCAGCAGACTCAGAGACTCCAAGAAGGGACTAGCGGTTACCAAAGGAAAGGGACTGGGGAGGGTGGGTGGGGAGAGAGGGAGAAGGGGATTAAGGGGCATTATGATTAACACACATAATGTAGGTGGGCCATGGGAAGGCAGTATAGCACGAAGCAGGCAAGTAATGACTTTATAGCATCTTACTATGCTGATAGACAGTGACTGCAATGGGGTGGGGGGGGGACTTGATAATAGGGGTCAAGTAGTAACCACAAGGTTGCTCATGTGAAAAGTTCATAAGACTGATATGTCAATGACACCTCAATTAAAAAAAAAGAATTTGAGATCTGAAAAAATAAAAGTCACCTCCTCGCTCCACAGTACTCCAAGTACCCTCAATCACAGTCGATTTTATTCATAATACTTCTCAACACTAAGAATTACACTGCCCGTTTACTTGATTATTTATACCTTCCCAAAGAACATGAACCCTTAAAAGCAAGGACTCTGCTTCAACCACCGGGACTGGCAATCAACAGGCTCTTGATAAATGGTGAATGAGTGAGTCTAGGTCCCAGGCCCACATGCACCTCAGTACCTGGTAATCATCCTCTTCATCCTCACTCTCATCTGAGTCTAGGGATTTCTTCTCCTTTTTGGGATCACCTGCAGCACCATCTCCACCTTCTTCTCCCTGTTCCTCTTCTTCCTGTTTCAGAAATGGACAACCTGCAGAATCAAAAATGCAAAACAAACCCCCAAGACTGTGACCCCTGCCCCCACCACCCCCAAACTGTGGACTTTGAGAAACTAAGCCCCTGGAAGGCTGGGACCAAGTATGACAGGGTCCTACTCTGCTAGTCTGGCCCCAGCGGGAAACCTGGCTCAGAGGCAGATTATCCACTTAGCTTCATGGCCTGGAAGCCATTACCAAAGCCCACTAAGCCTCTCACACAGCCATGAAAGGCCCTGCTCCCTGTCTCAGCCCAGGAATCTCCGGCAGTGTGGGTCAGAAGGACTCAGCTGTGGAACTGAAAACCACAGTCCTGCTCAGCTCTCCTGCTTCCCCAGCTGTCACATGCAGCTGCCAAATTGTTCTCGCTTTCCTGGGCAAGCCCTCCCCTACTTTCTACACGCATGGTCAGTGGCAGGCCAGCCCATCCAACCTGCCCATGCAGACACCCTATTATTCTGGCTTCCCAAGACAACACCCCAGCATGCCACTTCCCTTCACCTTTCTTGCCTCCCCACTAAAAATATCACTTACAAAAACAGTATATCCTTCTCCACTTAGCACTTGCCCACACATTCTCCAAGGTCCTGCTCAGCTACCAGCTCCTCCACCAAGCCCACCTCCCTTCTCCCCTGGTTAGATGTGACCTTCCCTCCTCGGGGCACCCAGGCACTTTACAGTTACATCCCTCATCTGGCCTGATCGTGCTCCCTTTGGCCCATATCCACGTGAGGATCTAATAGTGTGGGGGTGAATGTGAGCACCAACAATATGGAAACATATTCTTCTACTTCCTGACAAGAGGGCTGGAAAAAACACTGTGCTAACAGAGTAGAGGGAATACTAAGCTTGGACTGGAAGGGGAAGGGTGGGTGGCATCAGTAAGTCACAGAGAAGGTGACACTGGGCAAGGTCTAGAGGAATGAAGGGTACTTTGCTTGCTGGAGGTGTAAGAAGGCAGAGTGTTGTGTCATGCTGGGTTTGGCAAGCGGTCCTGCATGGCTGGAGCAGACAAGTGGGGGGTGCTGGAAACTCAAGCTGTGGATGGGCAGAAGCTGGCAAAGTGACCCCCAGGAAGGCAGGAACACAGCACCAAGAATGGAGACCCACTAAGGCAACTACTGCTGAATGAACAAAGTTCTAACTGAGCCAGTCAGAGGATGGCCCCCCTCCTGACTGTCACTGTTGGTCTGGAACTCCCATCTACTGCCCACTGACTCCACTACCCCAAACAAACCTCAGTTGCTGGCTTCTTTCTGAGAATGGGTGGTCCTTGCCTGGATTCTCCAGGGCACCACCCTGGGCCACAGGAGTGGCCTGGACAGGCACGTACTCACCCTGGCTTTCTGCTTTTCAGCCTGGAGCTGTGCATCGATCTCCTCAGGACTCGTGTACTGCCTTGCCCGGCCCTTGTGGCCTCCCTTTCTCCCTGCACAGAGATTGGAAGTTTAGGGAGGCAGGAGGAAAGCAGCTTCTATGATTGCTCTGAGCCCCAGAGGGCTGTGTTCTGCTCAAGATACTCTTACCAGAAGCTACAAGACCCCACCTACCTGTCACCAAGCACCACCCAAACCTATACTCCCCCCAACCTGACATGTTCAAAGGGAAAAAAGAGGCAACACATGAGCATGTGATGCAGTACCACGCGGTGTCCTGGACGCAGGCTCCCATAAGTAATACCTGAGGGGAAGATATGAGGGAGGGCACACCACACCGAGTGACTGGCTAAATCCCCTGGTCCCTTAGAATCCAAACATAGAGGACTCAGATGCAATCACAAGAATGTGTAACACTTATGCCCCTGTCACTACTGTGCTTTTTTTACTTGCAGTGTTCTGTCACAGCCAGGAGCTCATTTGATCCTCAGAACAAAGCTGTGGTGCAGGAATCATGGCAGGTCCTGCTTTATAGACAAGGAGACTTAAGATAAAAGCAGAGTGGTTAAGAGCACCAATGCTCGGGTCTGACCCTTAGGTTCAAACCTCAGCTCAACCACTTACTAGCTTTGTGACTTTGGGCAGGTATTTAACCTCTCAAGAGTCTCTTTATGTACCAGTCCCTACCTCACAGGGTTGCCATGAAGATGGATTTATTAATACATGTAAAGCTGTTGGCACAGTGCCTGGCACTGAAAGCACTACAAAAATGTGTGTTATGACTCTTACTCTTCTTTCTGATACAGTATTTGGTGGGGAGATAAAAACAAAGCCACTGGCCACATCCGCAGTCCCAGTGTTGCAGAACACTTCACGTTCACCTAGGTTATGTATGGTGAAATAAAGCTCCAAATCTACAGGAGAAAACTTTCTTTATACTTGGAACAAGAAACACAACTAGCAAACAAAGTTGAAGTTAGAAATAAACCTGGCTACCATGAAGGAGTTAAAAATGTGACTAGCAATTAGAGTTCATCTAAGAGTATCAATTTTATAGCCTTGAGCCAGGATACTAGACTGCCCCCTGGGAAAGCCACCTGCCAGTTTTATAGCAGGGTGGCACACCCTCTGCTGGTCCTGGAAGACACTGGGGGGGGCTGTTGCCTCAATCCACTCACACCTCTCCTGGAAGCTGGGGCCCACCTGATTTCCAGTCTCTCACTGAGAGCACAAAATCTGTAATCAGCCAGAGATGCTTCAGACTGCAGAGAGTAACAGAGATACTGGCTTCCCCTCCTGATTTCTTAGATAGCAGCTGCAGAGCCATAATTGCATTGCTAGACCACACCACCCATTTTTAATGACTACTTGGGTTCCCAGGGGTGTCTCCATCTACGCTCGTGAAAAGTCCTGTTGTGAGAGATCACGCTTGCCATTAAAAAAAGCCAACACCCTTTCTTGCCCTCTTAATATTCCAGGCAATAGTAACAACTCAAGATTGGCTAATACAAGCTTTCACCCTGCATATTTGTCTATGGGATACTGACCTTAGCTTGGTCTACGTAACTTGTATCAGAAGCTCTTCATGCCTCTAAAAATGCTTCACAGATAACACAAAGAGTTGTTTGTTTGCTCTTAGGGAATTTTTTATCTTTTCTTTAAAAAAAAAACTTCATGTTTTCTTTTGCTTTTCAAGCAAATTAACACAAGAAGTGTAAACCTTGTCATCCCACACACTTAACAAGCCAAAAGGCCAAATCATTTAACCAAGAATTGTTATTTTGGATTTTCTCTTGTAACCTCCAACCTTGGTTCAAAGTATCCATTAAGTAGGATTCTTAAGAGTCAGGATTCTGGAGCAGAAAAGGCTCATTTAGCACCGTTCTTTTGCAGAACACAGAGCATGGCTCTTCCTACATAGAATAATCAGTATAGAGCTAGGTTTAAATGGACTCAGCTCTGTAAACCGCAATATCTTTAGATGTAGAGAGGAAGTCATGCAGGGTTGAAAAAGCTCCAAGTAGATTTTCCTGTGGGCTGATTCATCTTAACCAACATAAAAGCTACCAATATTAATCAAACATCTATCTACCTGTTCTGTCCCAGAAGCTAGCCAGGCACTTCGAGTGCTCTATCATTCTATGACCCCTATCCCTAACTCTCCAAAGCTAAGCGGTGTTCCAGATGGCTGGAAGAAGTGAAATGACTTGTTCAGGACTTCAAGGTTAGGCAGTGACACAAATGGGCTTCAAACTGAGAACTACTCACTCTTCAAGGGAGAGGGATTGAGGACAGTCTCCAGGATACTAGGAAGCCATGGATTATTTACCTTCTTGGCCAAGAACTGGCAGTTTTACAACAGTTAATGCTTACTGTGCACTTAATGACTGCTCTGCACTGTACAGCGCACTCCACGTGTATCACCTAGTTTAAGCCTCCCATCAGTACTGTGAGGTAGGTACTACTACAACGCTATTTGCAAATAAGGAAACTGTGACACAAGAAGGCTAAGCGACTGGCTCAAAAGCACACATCCAGCCGCTACCCAATACGGCAAAGCTAGGACTTCCAGGCTCAAAATCAATTTATGTCTCACTAGGCAAATCTGGCTCGCTCAGAGCCCGAGAGGGCCCAGGTTTTACACGCGAGGCAGGCGGGCCCGGCACTGGCGCGGGACGCGGTGACTCAGTCCCCGGCGAGCCCAAAAGTGGGAGGAAACTCCAGACGCCCCCCGCCCCCACAAGCCAGGAGAGCGCGCCCTTGATCCGGCCTCCCGAGTGGGCAAGAACCCAGAGCCTCCGCGTCTCCTCAGACCCCCGAGGGAGTGGCTTGAGGCCATTACGGTCCTCAGTTTCCCAGGTGGGACAATTGGCCGTCAAGGCCCAGCCCTAGCCCTTAGCCAGCGCGAACGTCCTCCCTCTGCGCCTTTCACCGACACGCCCGCGGACTGAGAGGGGAGCGAGAGCCGCACTCGGGCCGCCCCTTGAGGCCCGCGGGCCACGCGCGACCGCCCCTCACCTCCCTTAGGCATCGCGGCTCCGGCAGCTGCGGCGGCGGGGCCTCGAACTGACACCGGAACCGGAAGTTCCTCGGGCTCGACTTCTTCCGCCCGGGCCAGTCCCCTCAGCGGGGCGCCGCCGCCGTCGCCGCGAGCACTGGGACCTCAGGGAGGCCTGCGCACGAAGCCGGACTGTCCCGCGCGCCGCCTGAGTCCTGACTCGCCCGTTCGTTGCTGGGCAACAGCGCCCCAGTCTCCTCGCCTGAGGAGACGCGTGAGCCTGCCGGCCATCCCTAGGGAGGTGAGCGCAAAAGGTAACCCTAGCTGTGGAATTCTATACAGGCAGAGCTACAGACACCTCAGATGGCGGCACTCTACGCGCGGAGGGGGAGAGGCTCTGGAGGACCTCATTCCCGAAGACATCACCTGGGAAGCGGAAGCTGTCGATTGGCGGAGCGGCGGCAGACGGCGACGGAGTTTTGAGTGAGTGTATTTCTTGTTCTCCAGGACTTTGGTAACGTCTGGGGTCGGAGATCGGCGGTCTGCACTGGCACAGAGAGCCATCTGAGCCGCTGGACAGGGACGGGTTCGAGCCTCCGGACTGGGAGGAGCCGGTGCCTCGCTCGTTCTGCCCAGGGGCCGGGAAACGTAGGGTCTCAGGCTTCTGGCTTCCCCCCAGGTCCCACGCTGTTTTTTCTGCCAATAAACGTTTTTTGTCTAAATACTTTTTCTTGAAAATCCCGTTCAGATGCCTTCCTCTGTATGAGCCTTTCCCCAATACCAGCTGTAAAGTCTTTATTCTGAACGCCGTTCCACTCGCCGCCTCTCGAGCGCTACCACCTCTCTTAACCGCCCGACACCCCTTTCTTATTGACCTTGTCATCTTCCCTGGGAGGCCTTCTGTGACTCCCAGACCTGGGCGAGGGCCCTCGAATTTCCCTGGATTATAGAGAAGTGATCAATCCCGTGTCTTTGTCCACCCAGCCCTTACGCGATGGGGCAGGGACTAGATTGTAGACATTTCTAGCTTCAGTGCAGAGATACAAGTGCAAAGACCACTGACCTGGGACTCAGGACCTCCCCAGTCAGAGTCAGGCGCTGCCGATTTCCAGCAGTGCGGTCCTGATTTTACCGCTTGGAGTGTGATTCGTCATCTGTAAGGTTGTTATAGAGGATTCATGAAAGGAGGCTGTGTGTGTCGGGGTGGGAGGTGGGCCTTGTAAAGAAGTCAGGAACCCTCCAGAAGGGAGGAACTGAATGAATTTGGGAGCGAGGAGTCTGCTGTGCCTACAGGTACGAGTTCTCTTTGCCATCTGGGAAATACTGTTTAGACTTGGATTTGCCTTAACGTAGCTTGCTTGTTGAGTTTCAAAGAGGCTTTGGCAATCTGACCAATTCACTGCTCTCATTTTTACAGAAGAGATTGAGGACCAGAGAGGGAATGTGACCTCCCCCACATCACAGAGTAATTGGTAGAGCTGGACAAGAACCAAATTGTGTAACTGAAGAGACCAGAGATCTTTCTGTTACACTCTTAGGAAGCAGACCCAAAGGTACTTTGGTTTTATATAGTTTTTTTCCCTTTTAAACACTCAATCCTCTTTGCTCCCCCACACTGTCTTTTCACTTCCTTCCTTCTTGCTTAGATGTCACCTTCTTAGGGGCAGAGATTGTGTCTTATTTTTTGTCCTATGTTCTCAATACCCAGCGTGGGGTCAGGCTCATAGTTGCTGTCAGTTAATAATAACAGCCAAAAATCTATTAAGGACATATTAAACACCAGGCATGTTACATACAATTCTAATTAAGTCTTCACAACAACCCTATAAGGTAGGTTCTATTACTCCCATTTTAGAGATGAGGAAACAGATTTAGGAAAGTGAATGTGCACCAAAATGATGGCTGATGAAGGCCTTTGGGGATGAGGTTCAGAAACCAATTCATTGAATTTTTCCTCCCAGATCTTTGCAAATTATCTTGTGGGGAAATAATGCCTAAAGTCAAAAGAAGCCGGAAAGCTCCTCCAGACGGCTGGGAGTTGATTGAGCCAACACTGGATGAATTAGATCAAAAGATGAGAGAAGGTGAGTCGGGGAGTTCCTGCCTGGGTGGGCTCAGTCCCAGGGTCACAGGCTTAGACCCCTCTAGAGGGCCAGGCATAAAGGCGAGCAGACCCTACCACTGTGGCATCCTGACCCTGACACGTTTTGTTTGCTTGTTAACTCAGAGGAATACGGTAACTTCAGGAAAAGCAAGAAAGCCCTGTGAAAACATCCTCAGAATATTTTGGGGCCAGTTTGAAAGCAAAAGCTTTCTTTATGGAGTATAAATCAAATAGTTCACCTATAATAACTTCCTGTTGTGGTTAAAGTCACACAAAATACATTTACTTGGAAAATCCTGTTTTTTACATTTTCTGAAACATTTTCCTTCAGATTTGTGTGCGTGCGCATGTGTGATTCTCTGTCACTAACCGTCATCTTGTTTTTGCGCCACCTACCAGCCAGTGTTCTAGAACATACCGTCTTCACTTCCCTCCGAATGCTGTGTGGCCTTGCAGTTTGTGAATCAGTGCAGGGTACTGTTTGTGGAAATTCTCTCTGAAGCCATTAGCATCTGTTGGTCTTAGAAGATCCATGACCAGTTACTGAATTTTTTTTTTTAAGGCAGGCTTGTTTTTTTCTTTTTTAAAGCTTTTTCGTAGCTAATCTAACTCTTGTCATCCTGAAGTCATATACCTACAGCAATAATTACAAAGTCAGTGTTGAATTACATTGCCTTTTTCCAAAACCTGATTGTCATCAGGTAACCTGTTAAATACCCAGAACTTGTGGTAATCAGGGTTATTTTGGGTTGAGAGCTTTCTTTCCCAAGCAGATCTTTGTTCAAAATAAAGGAACTTGGAAAGTGCTTTAATAGAAAAGATTCTGTGACTCCTTGTAAACAGATCTTTCTTCCTCTTTTAGGGGGACAGTATAAGGACATATGTGATTCCTTACCTCCAGAAGAAGTGTATTTTTTCTCCCATTTTTATTTAACCATATAACTCTTCAGCATTTCTTTGCTTTCCCATTTTTGATACAACACACAGGTTTAAGATGTAGTTTGATGTTGCTCTTACTTCCACTATCAAGAAAACCCTGGGTGGTGGGTGATAACAGACTTGGCTTCAGTGTCAGGAACAATAGGGAGCTCAGGATAGGGGCCGACTGGGCAGGGGCGGAAGGTGCTTGTCACCAGAACCTGTTGTATCATGTGGGATAAGGATCAGCATTGCTGCAGGTTTTTTTCCCTCCAAAAGAAGCCAGAAATCCAGTTGTTGTATGTGAACTCCTCTAATTCAGAAGTATTTGAGAGAGAAGCCAAAGAAAGCCAGCTTTCAGGCTGGCTGGGGCTGCCAGCTTCCTTTGTGGCCTTCAGTGCAAGTTTTGCCTGTTTTGGGGTCTGTGGCCACACTCCTATGCCGTGAAGGACCTCGTGTGGCCTCTGGCACAGGGAGGCCAAAGCCAGTGGCATTCCCAGGCCTGTCCTGAGCTGAGTGCCATTTACAGGACACTCACTACCGAAGTACTTGGTGCTGTTATCTTAGGAAGGGAGATTCCTGTCTTCTTGAGTTTGTCCCCGGTATTTCCTGACTCAGCACACTGTTCAACTCTTTGTAGCTCTTAGCTCGTTACTCAGGTTTTGTAGGCACTGTTGCCCTTCAGGTCCCAAACAAAAGGAGCCTGGTTATAGAGACTGAGAGGCAGAGATAGGTGAAATTATGTGTGGCAGAGGGTGTAAGGGGGACTGATAAAGGCACTGTCTCTGTAGACGGTAACCAGGACTTGTAAGTAACTTTGCTTTTGTAAGAACTAGTTGAAAATCAAACATAGTTAACATTTGCATGAAGAACATTTATGTGGGCTTTTTAAGAACAGGACTTTAAAAGAATTGTTGCTCAGGTTTTGAAGTTACTGTGCAGTTTTTGGCATTAGCAAAAAGGCGAAAACCTTAATCTGTACCATGATGCTCGCCACTTCTGGCCTTTCTTCATTCCCAAGTCTAGGCAACCACTAATCTACTTTCTGTCTCTAGACATAGAATCAAACAATAGGTGGGCTTTGGGGCTGAGTTTCTTTCACTTGGCATAATGTCTTCAAGGTTCATCCAGGTTGTAGCTGGTATCAGTACTTCATTCCTTTTTAACAACTTAAACAGTATTGCATCATGTGGGTAGGTTACCTTTTGTTTATCCATCAGTTGATGGACAGGGTTGTTTCTGTTTTGCCTGTCGTGACTAATGCTGCTGTGAAGGTGCATATATGTTTCTGTGCGCACATGTATGTGCCTTTAGTTCTCCTGAGTGTACACCTAGGAGGAGAATTGCTGGGTCCTAGGTAACTTCCTGAGGAACTAGCAGGCTGTCCCACAGCAGCCGCACCATTTCACATTCTTTCCAGTAGTGTATGGGGTTCCAGTTTCTCCACATCCTCACCACTTGCTGTCATTTTGATTATAACTACCCTAGTGGGTATAAAATAGGATTCGTTTTTTTATTCCTAGTCACTAAAAAAATAACACTACATCCTGTGCAGATCAACCCTACCTACCAAGACAAACACACACACACTTGTTTCTCCCCAGCTGAGACAGAACCTCATGAGGGAAAGAGGAAAGTGGAATCTCTGTGGCCCATCTTCAGGATACACCACCAGAAAACCCGCTATATTTTTGACCTCTTCTACAAGCGGAAAGCCATAAGCAGAGGTAATCAGCCAAATTGTTTTGGCCTTCTTAACTTGAGTAGCTTTCAGATTTGTTTACATAATGGCTCCATTCTTGCAACCTCAGCAAGCGTTATGCTTTCTCTCATCACTAAAGGGGAAAGGGCCAATGTTGGCCACATTTTCTTTTTGATTAAAGAAAGTGATTCAAGTGATGGGCCAGGGGTGGGGAGGCTTTGTTGAGCCATGGTCTGATGCCTTTTCCCCATCTTTTTGACAGAACTGTATGAATACTGTATTAAAGAAGGCTATGCAGATAAAAACCTGATTGCAAAATGGAAAAAGCAAGGTTATGAGAATTTGTGCTGCCTGCGGTGCATTCAGACACGGGACACCAATTTTGGGACCAACTGTATCTGCCGGGTCCCCAAAAGCAAGCTGGAAGTGGTAATATCTCCGCCCCGTAATGTCTGATGATTTTGATGTTAATTCTGCCCTAGTTGATGCCAAGGGATTTCTTTGTTTGGTAGGAATTTAGTGTGGTCTCTGTATATCACTCCCGTAGGAAGCAAGTCCCTCTGTTGAGGTCTCCATGGCTTTAGTCATGTCTGTGGGGCCAATCTCAACTCCAACTTCGGACAAGTCACTGAGATCCTCTTTACTCATGAAGTGGGGGCGATGGGTTGCACGGGCTAAGCCAGGGAAGGGGGGCCTGGTCAGCAGGAATTCCCATCCCTTTCTGTTCCAAAACGAGGCTGGGCAGCTCAGGAGTGGTACAGGCCTCTCTGAAGCGGAGCCGTAGAAGGGACGCTGGCCATTCATGGCCCGTATGTGGCCCCTTGGCTGACAGCTGTGGGCCTAGCTAGGAGGTCCTGCCAGATTGCCCACCTACCAGCTTGGCCTTCTTACACACAGGCGCCTCATCACAGGGTCCCTTCACTCTGTAGACTAGTTTGTAGAGCTTGGGCTCTGGGCCAAGGGCTTTAGCTCAGCAGGCAGCCCTGTCTCCCTGAATCATCTGGAAAGTCAGGATGGGCACGCTGGGCAGTGGAGAGTGAGCGAGGGCTGCCTTCTTGAGGGAAGGCCCTGGTTGCTGCTTTTCTAGTGGGGGCACAGAGGGTGGCGGAGCAGCAGAAGCTTCCCTCCTTTGAGGGCCCCAGGGTTCTGTGGTGGCTTTTAGTCAGGGGTGCTTCAGGGCAGACTCACCACCAGATCTTGCAAGTTTAGTTAAGGGTCTTGTTCTTCCAAGAAAGAGGAAAAAGTAAACACAAACCACTACTTTAGGGCTATCTGCCTGCTGGGCAGACCCCCCGGGCAGACACTGGGCCATGTGTGGCCTGGGGACAGGACTGTTAGGCTGCCAGATTCAAGTGCAAACCCTTCTTCCCCAGACTCCCACTAGAAAGTTCCCCAGTCCAGGGGAGGCTCTGAAGCCCCTGGTGCTGAGCCCCTTAGCAATAGGGGACCCACAACCAGCTCAGTGCAGAGTATGTCTTGTTTTCTTCCTGGAATAACAAGCACCATCCACACAGGTCTTCCTTTCTGGGGGGCAAGCATGTGCCCTGGGTTTGCATAAATTAAATAAATGTACATACATAACTTCAGTGTCAACAGCAGCCGCTTTATCTTCCTGAGGGAACCCAATTTCCCATCCAGAACTGTAAGGGGTTCCCAAGAAGTGTCCTGTAGGGAGTGACCTGTCCCGTTGCCACCCTCCATGGGGGAGGATTACTGCAGGTGGCGTGTGGGTGGTGTGGGGCACGAGGCGGGGGCACCGTCTCAGCTGTCCTCTGTTGCAGGGCCGGATCATCGAGTGCACGCACTGCGGCTGCCGGGGCTGCTCTGGCTGAGGCCCACTGGCCGTGGCCCCTCTCCACCGTGGACTTTCCTGCCTGTTGTGCCACCCACTTTCCTGGGAGCAGCTCCTCTTACAGGGTAGTGTCCTAGGCCTGAATTGGACCATAGTCTCTACATGTGAAGGCTTTGGTGTTTATTGGCTGTGACTTGTAGAAATAAAACTTAAACTTCTGGGCCTTGCGTTCATTCTTTCAGAGTTAGCAGTCTGTGGAGCCCAGTGGGAGAGCACTGGAGGGCGGTCGCCCTTGATACTCGGTCCTGACCTGACCTCATAGGTGCTGTGTGACTAGGCAAGTTCACTTTCCTCCTCAGTGATGGGGATGACAACCTCCCAGGCAAGGACGGCGTGAGAGGGCGTGTCAGGCATCCTGGGCCTAGCATTTATCCTCACTCCAGGGCCTGTACAGTGGGGCAGCTGTTACTCTACGCCAGACCCTTTCCTCATGCTTGAGGCTATACCAGCGTATTCACCCGGCTTTAACAGGAAAGGGACTCCTGGGGCTCCCACGATGCACTGTGAAGGCTGTGTGCTTTGTTCCAGTCCTGCTGAAGGTCCCCAGGGGCCTCCCTGTCATCTGCCCCCAAGGCCTCCATCCACATCAGCCTCGGGGACAGTGTCTCGGTCCCCCTTGGGCTTGGTCCGGAACTTCTGCCACGGGTGGGGGGTCTCCTCTGCTGGCATCACTTTCAGCCACTGCTTATAATAAGCTCGGAAGCCATCAATCTTCTCCAAGTAGGTATTCTTCCCTTTGTACTATAATTGGAAAAGCATGGGGTTCAGGGGAGCCATGAGGAGCATCACGCTACCTACAGCAGGTGCTGACCCATGGCAGCTGCTTGGGCCTCAGGGAAGCTGTTCTCCCAGGTGGCCGAGGGGGGAGGCCACAAAAGCCATGGTATACCTGAGGAGCTTACTGTAGAGAAACACAAGTGGCTGCACCACGGAGCAGACCGAGTCCCATCTGCTAACAGCACTTCCTAAATACGTGCTGCTGTGCTCCTACACCCAGGGATGTCACGCCAGCCCCCCAAGCTAGAATCGCTCGGTGCCACCAACCCAGTCTGTTGAGCGCCCCCCCCTTAGCATAGCCACTGCCTTCTGTCATCTCAGCACTGCTGCTATGGTCTCTGAAGAAGAGGAAGAAAAGGAAGAAACAAGACGGACCAGGCAGATAGCAAAAGAAAGCTGGTAAAGGAACACATAGGAGAAAACAGACAAACATTATCCAAGATGAAGACTATCACCACATGAAGATAAAAGGATTGATTCAGAAGACTTAACATCCTCCACTTGGATGTACCTGATGTAGCCTGCAAGTACGTAAACCAAAAACTTCACAGTCACAAACAAGTCCACTGTTGTAAGGGAGTATGAATGTATGATTTGAATACAGTAGCTTCAGGCCTGTGGTGTCTGGGGACTTGACTAAACCCAAGAAGACCCCTAGTGGGCGCTACACTATGATGTGAAGAGATGATCCACTAACTAGAAGATACTTGCAACATGCAACCACCAAAAGACTAGTATCCAGAATAAATAAAGAACTCCTGAGAAATCAGTAAGATAAAACTAACCACTAACTGTTCAAAGGTGCATAGCTATGCCCTCTGCCTGGCATGTGCTCCACTGCTAATTCCTAGTGAACCTTCAAAATGGTGCTCCAGGCTGTGTCTGCACAGCTGCCCGGACCCCTGCCCACGTGGCGTGGCGTGTCCTTGCCGACTTGCCTCCCTCCCTGTCAGGATTGTGCTCCTCCAGGCCATAGCTGCTGTGGAGGTACTCAGCACAGGGTCTGACTCAGTAGCTAAAAAACCAAACCACCAGAGCCTGATAGCCTCAGAACGGCAGGAAGGGGCCGTTACAAAACAAATTCTATCACTGCCCGGCAGCCGACCCCGTTCACTCGACAGACAGTGTTGAGCACCCTAGGCGAGCAAGCAGACAATCTCCACCTCTAGGGCCTTCGGTTCACGAGGGCCAGAGTCACACATGCACACGTAATTACAGGCTGTGAAATGTGTGAAAGGAACAGTGCTGTATGTAACAGCAGGGCATTTCTGCAGAAGAGCCATAGCCGTAACTTTTCAGTTATGTGAAAAGCAGGGGAGCCTATTGAAGGCACAGGTAATACAGAACCCTGATGCAGGAAAGAGGCTGGTGGTATCTAGAAATGACAGAAGGCCAGTGGGACTACAGCGTGAACAAAGGGAACCTGAGGTGGACCACGCCACACAGAGAGGGCTTTGCAGACCTTGGTCTAAGGAGTTTGGGTTTCCTCCAGAGGGAAGCCACTGAGAATTTAAAGTAAGAGAATGCCAATCCCAGAAGGCCAGACCACAGACAGGGGTATGGGGAAGGTGCTGGTTAAGGTGGTGGTGGGCATGTTAGAGTGTGGCGCACCTACCCGGTCAAAGGTGGGTGGGTACTGCGCTGCAAACTCCAGCTGGCGGATGACCACTTCATTCACCGGGACACCGGTCTGCCTCATGTCCTTCAGGATGTCGATGAGATAGGTGTAGTTCAGCCTCTTGAGGGCCGCGTTGATGAGGGTGCTATAGATGTGGATATTGGGAGTCATCTGGCACTTCTGGAACACCACAAATACAATCAAGGGGATGGGGACATAGGACACAGTGTGAAGAAAGGTGGCCCAGTGTGGCATGTCCCCAATTTCTTGGGGAGTTCTCCTGGCCAGTCACGTCTGCTCTGTAGACCAGCAACCAGAGACAAGGGCAGAACCTTGTAGTAATGGCGACCTTACTCTCTCCTCCAAAAGGAAAGCCTATGTGCCCCTGGGGGCCCATCCCAAGCAGGGCCTATCCTCTCAGCCCCAAAGAACTCAGAGAAAAAAACTGCTGCTCACAGAGATCAATGGACTCAAGGCAGTGAACCATGGGCAGGAGACCACCTCTTTGGCTCTTGGCTGTGGGTTTACTGCCCCTCCTGCCCCCAAGAATTCTGAAACAGCCCTGCTCTGGTCATTCTCTGAATCCTTCCAGTGTTGGGGCCAAGACCTGTCCCCACTCCTCAGTCTCACCCCACTGCCACCGCCATCACGATGGTAACACTGCTTGCTCTCAATGCCCACTCCTGCAGCGACTCCCTTTCCCCTTTTCCCCACACTGGGGCAGTGGCCATTCGTTCTACACGTGGAGCCGGAGTGACCCTGCTCTCCTTGCTCCCACACACACTGTTCATGCTGTCTGGGTACACAGGCTTGGGGAGGTTCGAGAGGCCCCCACTGCCTCCTAGCCAGCTTTCCTCCTGGACAGCCCCAGCTTGCTGCTGCACCATGGGTCCTGCCCAGGCCTGGGCCCGCTCACCTTCATGTCTGCAAGCAGCTGCAGACCATCCTGTGGCCTGTGGCACCCGATGGCCAGGTTGCAGAATGTCTGCAGGTTGGGGGCGATTCCCCTCTTTGCCAGGACTGGCAGCAGAGCCTGCAGGGGAAGACATGGCCTCACCACAAGCAGTAACCCACCAGCCCTGGCAAGAGCCTTTTCTGGAAAAACCGGTGGCACAGCTCTGTCCAGGGCCTCATGGCTCCCTCTGCTGACCACACTGGGCACTGGACTCAAGACAGGGGTTCAAGGGTCCAGCATCCTGTCCAGCCACCTCTCAGGGCCCAGCTCCCAGAATTCAGCCACTCTGCAAATACACCCTGCCTTCCAGCCTGCCTGTCTCCATGCTGTCCCTCCTCCTCAACGCCCTTTCTATTCCTGCCACCTCGGCCATCTATCCCTGCACAAAGGCCGTATGTCCACCGAGCACCAGGGGCATCGGGGACTCTCAGTCCTGTGGTCCAAGGCTGTGGCAAGTGTGGGAAGTGCTCAAGGAAGCCTGGGCTGGGGCCGAGGAAGAGGATGCCTGCTTGGCCCGGCTGGGTCGGGGGAGCCCCAGGGAGGGTTCCCCCGGGCTCAGCTGGTCTAGAGAAAGGTGTGCTCTGCACGGGGGCCCGCAGGCAGGGGCTGTGCTATTGCATCTTTGACGCTCACCAGTGCCCGGTCAGTGCTTCTGGCAAAAAAAGGCACCACATAGAAAGTGCTGGATGAAGGGACAAAACCCCGTGAGGGCCCTGGTGACTCCATCTGAAATGGAGAAAGCCACGCACCAGCAGGAAGTACAGAAACAGCAGGTGTGAAGCTCTTAGGACAGCGTCTAGCAGGGAGTACATGCCACAACAGTGAGGTGCGGGTGGCTGCCTGGTGAGGACACTGGGCGCCATCAGCCTGTGTGCCCTGTGCCCGTCATCAGTGAGGACGTGCTTGGTGTCTGCCCCCCAACCTGTGAGCTCCTCGGGGGGCGGGCAGCACAGCTGGCTGGCTCACCAGAGCTCCAGAGCGTCTGCCCACCCCCTGCAGGAATGGCTGACACACCCGGCAGGGGAGCCAGGTCGACAGCCGGAGGGGCGGAGGGGTAGGGGACAGGGGCCCAGGAGAAAGCCAGGGCCTGCCTCTGAGCTGCTCACCTTTGCCCCCTCCAAGTTGCCCTGCTTGCTCTTCTTCCTCATCAGTGTGTTGAAGAATGTCACGTCAGCCTCCACCTGGTGTGTGTCCAGAATGGTCAGCAGGGAGGACTCTGCAGGGCCCCCGGGCTCGACCACTTCTGCTAGCAGTGTGAGGGTTTTGATGTCGGGCCGGAGCCCGTGCTCCGCCATCTTGCCCAGGAAGCCCTCCAGGCCCCCCATCAAGGCCAGCCTGTCAGCTGGCGTGGTCACGGTCCCAAAGGAGACAACAGTCAGTGGGACTGCCTCTAGGCCCAGGAGGCTGGCCTCCAGCCCCCAGGGAGGCAGTTCCGGGGCCTTGGGGGTGACGGCCACCTTGTGGCCAGGCTCTCCCTTGGTTTCCACTTCTGACAGGGCTTTGCCAGGGACTCTGGCCTCTTGAGGCTCTGCAGGTCCCTCAAATGCCTGAGAAGGCTCCAGAAACAGCTGCCTCTCCAGGGCCTCAACATGCAGCCTGGCTGACCCGCTGTTACCCACGCGGGCCTGAGCTCTCCGCCTTGCCCACCGCCCACGTGCTGGGGGCTGGAGCAGGACTGTCTCTTCCCTTGGCCTCAGGAGCAGAGCTGAGGCCACTTCTGGGTCCCCCAGGCCACAGTCCCGAGCTGCCCCCAACAGCAGATTGTAGGCATGCCGGCTCGGCTGGAGCCCCAGACTCAGCATCTGCCTCCACACCTGCCCAAGAGAAACAAGTGTCAGCTCTGTGCTCTGTGAGAAGAGCCTCTGGCGCCGCAGGCCCTGGGTCACCTGGCCAGCAGATGCACAGGCCACGGGAAGGACCACAGGCAGCCAGCACCATGCTCTGGATGGCGAAGAACCCTGAGAACCTGGGAGCACCCTGGGAGACTCCACAGGGGCACCATGCCTTCCCTCCCTCTAGCTCACCCCAACTGTTCCACAATGTCACCCCTCAGCCCTTCCCCCAGGCCGTGGTACCGAGGAGCAGGCTTTGCCCTGGGTCTCTGCCTGCCTTCTGTGTATCCCCCTGGGGAGGGACGACCAGAGGCTAGGCTCTGGAAAAGCCTAGGCTGATTTAAGGACTGGACTAGCTGCACTTCCTGAGTGTCTACTGAGGCCCCATGCAGCTTCTCAGGCTTCCTTGAGACATGGAACAGGCACGAGTGAAGGGGACTCGGCCAGGAAGAGTGCCTCACAGGCTCTGGGCCCAGCAGCCCTGTCTGCTCTCGCTCCTCTTGAGATGAGATCATGTCCACCCTGCAGCGCACTGTCTGGTTTACTTAGTGTGTTCTCCACAAAGGGCCACTCTAATCATGTCTGGGTCACCCTGACACGCGGACTATGCTGCTTCTAAGATGCCACAGTAGGCTCAATGGTCTCGCTGGCTCCTCGGCCTATACGCTCAAAGGCAGACCACATTCGCTGGGGCTGAGAGCTCCCACCTGACTCCCTCATCAGGGACGAGTGTGCAGGTGAGGCGTGGGCTGCTCGGGCCCAGGTGGTGCAGCACGCAAGAGGGCCACTGCCCAGGGGACAGGGTCTTGAGGAGGGAAGCATCTTGGCAGCAACCTCCATGGGGAACACTGACAGAACTGAGGACTGGCAGGACACAGCAGCAGGGATTCAGGCTCTGGAGTCAGACGGACCTCAGTTCAAATCCCACCTATGGTGCTGAGTAGCTGTGGGACTGTAGGTGAGTCACTTAACTTCTGTGAGCCTCAGTTTCCCCCTCTGTAAAACAGGACCCGTGGTGCCTACCTCAAGCAGATTAGCAAGTGTGCAGCACAAAACTGATGGCTAGTATCAAAGGCTGTTTCTAAATAGAACAGATCTAAGCCAAGGAAAGGGAGGAACCAGCCCTTGGCCAGAGGATGGCCAGTAGCCACTGCTTCCAGGGAGTCTGCAGAGGGGAGGCAAGCATTTGGTCCAGGGCTGTCCCAGATCCCTGGGGCTCAGATTCTGAGTGGGTCAACCATCCGGAGGTCTTGCTGAAATGCCAGTCTGGATGCGGTAGGCCAGGGTGGGACAGAGAGGCTGCATTCTGACACGCTTCCAGGTGAGGCTGATGCTCCTCGTGAGTGGTGGGGGGCCCGAGGTGAGCTCCAGTCCTTCCCAACTCAGAGAAGCTAGGGAAGCAGCCGTGGTGCCACCGCTTGGCCTGCCTCCTGCCTGACCGGGGGGGGGGGGGTCCCCCTGGGGATCTGAGGTGGAGTCAGAGCAGCGTGAGAGTTTCTCAGGACCAAATGCGGACGCCAGGGTCCCACCTGCAGAGATGTTGAGTGGGAACCCATGGGGCATGGCTTGAACATGCACCCCAGGTGAGTATGCTGCAGGCATTCAGAGACCGGAAGCTTAGCAGATCTGGGCTGGCTGCACAGAGGGCTGCCCAGCAGAGTGGGAGAGTATGGGCTGGCTGTGCCCCCACTCACAGGGTAGCCATGCCACCTCCAAAGGCTCCTTTCCCTGCCATCTGTAAAATGGGGAGAGCAGTGTGCTCTGGGAAGGCTGGAAGATCTCAACCGTAAAAACACCCAGCACAGGGCAGTAGCGGTGCCCAAGAAACGCAAACAGGATCATCATCTACACCCCACACAGCATGCCGGGTAAGGGCGTCAGGAGAGGCAGGGAGGCAGAGCGGGGAGGGACAGACCTGCAGGGCATATCGGAAACCCGTCTTCTTGTCCTGGATGCAGCCCATGAGCAGGAAACTGAAGGTCTCCTCTGTGACCACGTGCCCTTTATGGACGATTTCCTGGGAGAAGGAACACGGCAGTTTGTTGAGAACCCGCGGCAGAGCCAAGGCCCAGCCTGATGGGTCTGACTCGGACAGAACCACGGGGGCAGGCCCGGGTGCACACATTTTGAAGAGGCGGGCCTGCACCCGCTGTGTGGCTGGCTTAGAAGCAGCCCTGGAGCACAGCTGTCCTACTGCGGCCTGCTCTTCTCTCCCGTCCAGACCTCTCTTCCTGGCTGCTACAATCATTTCTGTGCAGCCCCTCTGCAAAGACCACCCCAAGAGCCACTTTCAGTCACTGTACTGACGGCACTGGGACTGCACAGAGCTGACTTCCAGCCACAGCTTCACCCCAGGCCAGCTCTGGGAGCAGGCAAGGCATCAAATCTGTTTCCTCATCTGCAGCAGGGGGTCACGGGCAGGACTTGCCCTGGCGAATCCTTGGAACGACCCCGAGGGGTGGTGCCTGCACAGGGCAAGTGCTCACGGCACCCGTTACAGCCAGTCGGGATGGGCTGCTGCTTGGAGATGCTCCTGGCCCCTCTCAGCCTGCTGGGTCTCCTCCTCAGGCCTGTCTTCTTCCGCCCCTCTCATCAGGTGGGTGCTCCCGCTTCACCCCTGCCGCTCTCCTGCCTCTCCTCTGTCGCCCACCCTTCCACCTCAGGCAGCTTGCAGCCTGGGCTCGCCTCCTGGACAATCGCAGCCGTCTCCCATCAGCCAGAGCAAACTGCCTAAAAACATCCATCTGACGTCTCTGGACAAGTCAAGCCAGAGGCCTATCAGCCACACTGCCCTATTCCAAAAGCCTCAGGTACCTGCTTTGCACACAGCACCCCGTGGAGGGAACTGTCACTCACAGGGAGGTCTCCAGGCTCAAGGCCCCGTGGCCCTGCCTTTCTGGCAGGGTTGGCCAGCTGAAGGCAGCCAGCCCAGGGACTGGCCAAAGGCTGCCCTGCTCTATGTGGTGCTCAGACAGTCCATCGGGCCCTCCTTCCTGGGATGGGCAGGTGGGACCTCATGAGGAGGGATGGAGGGAGCAAGACAGGCAACATCAAGCAGAGAGAGCCCTGCCTGCCAGGCCTAGGACAAGGCTGCCGAGGGCATGCTGCGCCAACACTTGCTGGCTCTCCTGAGGTTCGGCGTGGGGCCCTAGGACCTTCCCTGCTGGCCATAAGCCTTTGGTTAGGTGTAACTGGTCTGTCTCACTTAGCTGCAACCTGAGAAGGCAGAATCACCACACTGCCGCAGTCTTCCCCACCTCACCTCCGCACTGTCTGGCTCTCTGTGAACTGGGAATAAAAATCCTTCTCGTGGGCGGCTCGGGAGCAGGAGGAGCTGAGAGCTGGGCCCCTGCTCCGCACCCCCATGCCTCCACAGCGGCTCCCTCAGGCCCGGCTCCCCTGCCACTGGCCTCCACAGCTGCTGGATGCTGGGGCTCTCGCCCTGCCGCTCTTTCTAAGCAGGGGGGCCTCCATGGTGAGCACGGGCTCACCTTCAGCAGTGTGCGGCCCGCCCTCCCCACAGGACCACCACGTCCCACACAGCAGGATACCACTCCTAGCACTGCACGCAACCCGCCACCCTCACAGGGGCCTTTCTATCAGACCGGCCTCAGAGCCAGAGTCCTCTGTGAACCCAAGCCCAGCCTGGGGCCAGACCCCTCCCGCATCGGCCTAAGCCTTCCTGCGTGAGGGATGCGGATGGCCACAGCCTCACACCTGCCCCGGGACCAGCGGGAAGGAAGGGGCACTCCCACCTTGAATACATCGAGGCACATCCTGAGGTCTGCACACATGGCAGCCATCTTCAGCAGGGCGTGATACGTTTTCAAGTTGAGCTGGAAGTTTCTGGCCTGGAGCTCCTGCCGTAGTTTCAGGGCGCTCTGCAGGGCGGAGTCCTTCCAGGGGGACTCAGCGCAGACGTTGAACAGGGCTGTGTACGTAGCATCTGAGGGCTCCAGGTCCCGCTTTTTCATCTGTAGAGATGGGGAGAAACTTGGAGATGGCTTTGATCAGCTGGACAGGTGAGAGCCTCACCGGGAGGAAGCTAGAGAGTCTGTTACTGCGTTGAAGGGCGTGGGAGCTGCGCCTGTGTTCACGCAGAGCCGCGTAGCACGCCAAAGCCCGGCTCTCCAAATCGACGCAGCCAGAGGGAGTCTGAAAACTGAGTCCACATCTCCGAGGCACCAAGCAAGAAGCCATCCATGCCCTGCGGCTCATCCGCCCCCCTCTGGGCCTGAGGGGCTGGCAGCAGGGACCTCCCAGTGCCGCCACCCTCTGGCTGACCAGGCTGCCGTGACTGTTAAGGCCCACTGGGTGGATGTCTGGAAAAGGGCGGGAGGGGACAATCAAATGCTAGCTCTAATGTTTCCTGACTGAGGGGCTAGGGGCACGTTAGAAAAATGGGGATGATATCACCACCTTGAAAGTCTGTTGCAAGGGTCAGGTGGGAGAGGGAGGGGCTCCCGGAGCAGCAGCAGGAGCCTGTGAAGGCAGCCCTGGGAAGCCACAGACCCGGGGCGAGGCCAACACTCGACTGGGAGAAGCTCTTGGGAAAGCCAAGCACCGTTTCCCAGAGAAGGGCCACCTGACCGACAGGGCAGGCAACAAGCTGCTGTGGAGGAGTGTAAAAAGCTTTGGTCTTTCTTAGAGTCAGGCCGTTTGGGGTGCAAATTCAGCCCCTATGTTCCTAAGCAAGGCAACCTTGGACATGGCACTTCATCTCTCTGGGCCTCCATTTCCTTATCTGGAAAGTCAGGATGGGGATCCCGACTTCAGCGAGCACGTGCGCTCTGTGCGTTCACATGCTCGGCACATGTGTACTAAGGACCTACTCTGAGCCAGGTCCTGGCCACCGCCTACCGGGACAGACACAGCCTGGCTTCAGTGAGCTTCTGCTCTGCACAGCAAAGCACCCAGCAGACAAATTATCTCAACAACAGTAACAAGGGCTCTGGAGGACGCGCCCAAAGCAGAGGACGGAAAGGGAAAGCCGCACAGGTGGAGAAGCCCGGCAGCGACCACTTTCACTTGTGACGAAGGTAAATGTCACCTGTGATGAGTCGCGCTGACACGGTGTACTCCCTGATCTGAGAAAGGCGCCTGACCTCTGTGCTCTGCTTTCCCAAACCCATAACCCCGGTCTTGTCATGAGAAAGTCCAACTGAAGGACATTCTACAAAATCTGTGACCAGTGCTCCTCAGATCTGTCAAGGTCACGAAAAACAAGGAAACTCAGAAAACGTCACCAAGCGGAGGAGCCAGGAAGGGAAGCCAGAGTAGACACAGGGCTGGAAAGAGCGTATTAGTGGGAAAACTGGTGAGACCCAAATAAAGTCTGCATTTAGTTAAGAGTAATGGACCAACGGTGGCTTCTGAATTCTGACAAGTGAACCATCTTAATGTGCATTGAGTTAACATGGGGGTAGCTGTGTGAGAACCATCTGGGAACTGACTATACTAACCTTTGCAACTTTTCTACAAATCTAAAATGACTCCAAAAAAAAACTTTATTGGAAAAAAAAAAAAAACAGCAAAGTGACAGAGAGCAACTAAGGTTAAAGAGAGTGGCCTGGGCTTCTCCTAGCAGGTAACATGTGGGAAGTCACTTAAGGATCCCCCAAGTGCAAGAAAGTCCTGCTGCGGGTCTGTTAACCAAGAACGGCAATAAACGATCCCCCTCACTGAGCACCCGGATGCTTTTCTGCCGGCTTGTCAGCCAGGGAAGCCTCTTATCTTTTTATGCCATGACATCGAATTAGGTCTTTCAAAGAACATGTTATTTTATCTTTTGTACCTGCAATTTCTCCCTGTTGCTTCCAGCTAGAGATCGGGCCTGGAGCAGGAATGTCCCAGATGGCAAGACCAGGGTTCCCAAAATCTCTTGCTGGAATAAAGGATGTTCCCAAGTTCTGGCTGCAGGAGAAGGTGGGGCCACTTCTGCTGGAGCCTATGGTCCTTCCAGGCAAAGCTCTTTCCTGACTCAAGAAGGAAACAGCTTCCTGGCTCTAAGAATGACAAATACAACTCAAACAGGTGGGTGACTATGAAGTAGAACTATCTCCCAAGAGGAAGAGAAGACCGTTTTCAAAGGACCAGCTTTGGAGGAAAGGTGAGTGTGTGTGTGCACGGTGTCGGGGGTGAAGGGGGATGGGAACAAACTTGGAGTGGCAGGGGAAAAGGAGGGGGACGGGTGGGGCCTGCCAAGGTCTGCAGGCAGGTGTTGGAGGTCTTTCCACGCCATCTCATGTAATTACCAAGGTCACCTCCGCTTCAGAGATGAGGAAAGTGAGGCCGAGGAGGTTAAATCATCTGCCCAAGGGAACACACTAGCAGGTGACATTTCAGGATCTGCACCCCGCTCTTTTTGGTCCCAAAGCCAGTGCTCTTTGGGGCCTCACCCACGCCCACACTCACGTCATTGTAGAGCCTGAAGGCCTTCTTCAGGTAGCCAGCCCGTCCGCAGCCCCCAATCAGCACGCTATAGTTGCATTCGAGGGGCTGGAGGCGCTCCTCCTTCAGCATCTGCCTCTCAAACAGGTCCAGGGCCTCGGCCAGCTGGGGGAGGAAAGGGAGGGGCTCAGGGTGGCCTCAGAGACCCTCAGCAGACGGAGGGAGACTAGGGCTGAGGTACCCTCCCTAGGACGAAGACCAGCCTTCCCAGGAGCCAAACACCCAGCCTGGGCTTTTGCAGCCAGACTCTTGGTCCCTGTGCTCTGCACCAAGGGAGCTTCATGGGAGCCAGGAAGAAAAGCTTCCCGACTCCTACGTATGAAAACTCTCAGCCCCGCTGCCACAGCTGCCTTCCTTCCAGAGGGGTGGTGGACTCCTTGAGGGTAGGGCCATGTCTTTGCATACCCATGGGCCTCAAGTGGAGAGTGGAGCCAGGGCCTGCACTAAGCATTAATGAAAACGTGAATTCCGTGAATCCTGGGGTCTGCCCTGCCCCATTTCCTCGGTGACCCCACACATGCCAGCCCGTGGGTCTGAGCTGGATGGCAGGCCACTGTGCCACACTGTCACAGGGGGTCACTCACAGCAAGTGCGTCCTGAGATGGCACAGGATGGGAGCCCTGGGTGACCGGCTCCCTCTGAATGCGAATCCCCTCGGCCTGCTGCCACCTGTGTCCCATCCCTACTCCTACATCATCCCCTCTAAATCTTCAGCTCATTCTTTTACCACTTTGTTTTTCTATCCATTCATTCAACCAGTAATTATTGAGTCCTACAGGGTGTATTTGCTGGGGACACAGCTGTGAATAAAGAGGAGCTCCCTGACAGGATGCATCCTCTAGGGTGGAAAAACAGATGCCAAATGAGGTAACTAAAAAAACATATGGTACTTCAAATGGTGATGGAGGTTATGGACAAAAATAAAGAAGTGCCAGAAGAAGGGCATAGGAGATTCAGTTTCTAGATACAACAGCCAAGCATGGCCTCCTCCAGGTGAGAGGTGAACACAGCTGTGAAGGAGGTGCAGAAAGGAGCCTCAAGGCCGCTTGAGGGAGGGGTCAGTGCAAAGGCCCTGAGGCAGGAGTGTGCTTGGGAGCTGGAGGAGCAGAGAGGAGGCTGCGGCAGCTGCAGCAGAGTCAGTGAGGGAGGGGAAGATGAGGGCCAAGAGGTAAGTGGGGGTGTATGGAGGGCAGATCTTGCAGGCTTCCTAAGTCATTGTTAGAACTTTGGCTTCTCTGTTTATTTTTCAAGTCTTCATTATGGGAAAGTTTGAATAACACAAAAGTAAAGAGAGTATTATTACTATAACAATTACTAACGTTTGGCCAATCTTATTTAATCCATACTCTGCCCTCCCCAAACTAAATTTTTTTAAAGCAAATTCCAGACATACTATCATTTCATTGATAAAGTCTTCCAACACGTGCCTCTAAGAGACTTAAATGCCAACGTCCTTATCAATACCTAAGGAAATGAACACCAGTGTCACTGAATACAGCAAGAGTTCTGGATAGAGGAGCCATGTGATCTGTTTTTTGCTTTGACAAGACAGCTCTGTGCTGCAAGTGGATCTGGGCAACAGCAGCAAGAGCGCAGGACAAGTGCTGTAACAGCTGAGGGGGACGAGGACAAGGCTAAGCGCAGGGGTGCAAGGATCGGGTTTCCAGAAGTGTCAGCACTGGTGACATTTTGAGGCTAGAGCTGGTGAGAGAAAAAGGAGAGTTAGGGATGGCACCTGGCCTGGTGGATGGAATAACGGGGCTGCCATTTAGTAAGAAGAACAAAGTGTCAGGTTGGGAACAGATATTCCAGGCCAGTGGGTAGGGGAGACGGCAAGGACATCCCTGGATATGCAGATCAGGAGTCCACGGGCATGAGAACTGCAGCAAGGAGAGGGCCCTGGAAGCCTCCAGGAGGTGCGTGAAGACAGAGAAGAGCCCCGAGCATCCCAAGATTTAGAGATTGGGAAGGTAGGGGCTCCTCACAAAATACTGAGCAACCAGGGAAGTGGGATCCTCACCTTTCCTTTCTTGATCAGGTGTTTGCACTGTAAGAAGTACCAGTAAGGGGTGTTTCTCCGGCCCTGCCACGATTTTGGCTCCAGCTCCCTTTCCTCATCTTCAACACTCTGTTCTCTGAGCCGGAGGTCATACAGCTGGGCTGTCGATTTGCGGAACAACCTCCGGGAGGAGTATTTGGTGGAAATTGTCCCAAAGCTCTCCTCCTCCTCCTCTTCCTCCTGAGTGGCAGTGGGGCCGGACTGGCTGTCCGAGCTGAGGCCGCCCATGTTCTTCTGGCTCCCTTGGCCGAGGAGCAGCTGAGAGACAGAGCTGTTGAAGGCTGCTGATGCTGGCCAGGTCAGCCCCACGGCTCTCAGCCACACAAGTCCCTCTCTGCCTCCTGCCCACCTGGATTTGAGAGCGCCAAGGCGTTGCAGGGCACACAGGCCCGCGGGACAGGGGCCGGAGAAGAGCCGGGCAATTCTCATGAGGTCCATCTCCGGCTTTCCCCTCAAGGGCCTGGCGTGGTCAAAAAAAAAAAAAAATAAGGAAGTCAAGTTAGGTTCATAGTCACAAAAGGCAGAAAGAAGACAGAGATGTGGTTACAGCTCCCAGCCCTAAGATTAGAAAGCCCAGGTTCAGATTTCAGCATGGCCAAAGATCCATCCATGAGTTCCAGGGCACTCACTGCTCTGGCCTCAGTCTCCTCACCTGTAAAATGGGATTAACTATTGCCCACACAGCACTGGAACAATGATCAAACGAGGTCTCAGATATACAACATGTAGCACAGTGCTGACACTGTAAGCCCTTGATAGACATAAGTGAATGATATTATCAAGCCATGATCCAAGAGATGGGGCACTGAAGCCAGAGCTGAGTTTGAGTTCTGGCCAGAGCTGTGTAACTGGGCCCATTACTTGACCCTCCACCTGGATTTCTTCAGCTGCAAGAGAACAATCTCACTCACCTCACCACGTTATGAAAGTTATGTGAGACGTGCTTAGCACGGTGCCTGATGTTTAGCAGGTGCTGAAAAGTTTGTAGCTATTATTTATTTATTATTAGGAAAAGCATTCTGGGCCTCTAAGGCAAGCATTTCTTTCCTGCAAAATTCGTGGACAAATGGGCCACAGCTATAATGTCCAGTGTAATAGCTGCTGCCACCTGGGGCTGCTAAACACTTGAAACGTGGCTAGTCTGAACAGAGAGGCACTTCAAGTGTACATCATACATCCGATGTTGCGGATTTTGTACAAAGAAAAGAAGGCAAAATACAGAATAATTTTTTTACATGTTGAAATGACAGTATTTTGGATACACCTGGCTAAAGAAAATTTAACATCATTTCACAACCGTTTAACTTTACTTAATGGGAATACTTGAAAACTTTAAATTACTTACGTCCTCCCATTGTATTTTTATTGGACAGTTGGAGATCCTGGTCTGTATACCAGCAATTAAAAATTTTTTTTTAATTAAAGTATCATTGATATATAATCTTATGAAGGTTTCAAATGAACAACATTGTGGTTTCAACGTTCACCCACAATATCTGTCCTCACCCCCCCACTGCAGTCACTGTCCATCAGCAGAGTAAGATGCTATATATAGAGCTGTAACTTGTCTTCTCTGTGCTGTACTGCCTTATACCGGATACTCTTTAATAAAAAATATCAGAACAGCCAGCAGGAAAATATGTTAAGGTCCAGTTATATTAGTTGGTCACTACTGAGAAGACCCCAGAAGTGACAGCAGATTGGAGATTAATAACTGTTGCTGCTGGGAGTCCTGCAGCAGGATGGTGGGCCAGACCGGCAGCTGCTTTGAACCCAGGTCCACATAATGCATTAGACAGCCTCTTTTGACCAGCACCCTAGTGACACTAGGGCAGAGAGCCTTTACCAGTCCCTAACTGGTGATGCTTGTGACTCCAATAGAAATATAACGACAGCACCTAAGTAATTTAAAATTTTCAAGTAACCATGTTGAATAAAGGGTTTGCATCATTACGTGAAATACACAGGATTACAAATAAAATACCCAATAATGTCAAAATAGTGATTAAACATTTTTTTAAACTTACACTATAGCAGTATATATGCTTTTTCTGCACACTAAAAAAATGAGATCCTGTCGTCTTGTGAAAGTGTTACGGAACCTGGACTGTCTCACCCGACGGAAGAACCAAGAGGCACTCGGAGGTCTAGGAGGGTGGGAGGTTTATTTCACACCAGCGGGCTCCGAGGGGAGTGATCCCCAAAGGTCTGAGCCCAGAGCGCAAGCAAGGGGAGCAATTTATGCTTTTCTACTTCCTTCTACGTGGCAGTTTGGGGTGCGTGGCAAGCAGGGCAGGAAGAACCCAGAAGAGCCCCGGGGGCGGAAGGGGAGCTCTGGCATCCCCCTGTTGGCTCTGTCGGCCAATTTGAAGCGATATCCTCCTCACCATTCCACGTTTTCCTCCTCATTCCCCCCTCTGATGCCCCTCTAAACGTTGTTTTTAGGAGGCATCATTTTGATTTATGATAGACTGGTAGCCTTGCAAAGCCAGTACACGAGCGGTGGCTCATTTGTGACAGTGTTTTCTGTGAATTTTATTAAGGGCATTTAGTGTGCAGGGGCCCATAGTGATGAGGGGGAGGATGGAGACGAGAGGCCCAGCCAATGGGGGGCAACCAGGATGACCACTGGCTAAGCCCCCATATGCCCCCTGTTTCTAATTCCTTTTTCCTTAACAGCATTCTTCTCCTAGAAACACAGGTTCCTCCCTTTCCAGCGGTGAGCAGGTCTAGGGCTCGCAAGCCGCAAGTGAACTGCTCTGACCTTGTAAGGAGAGGAGGGAGTCTGCAACCTTTTCCATGTCCTCGTTTAGCTCTTGGGAAAGTTTGCGATAAAAATGGAGCAAGGAGCCTACAACGGCTGCCCCTGCTCCGATTCCCGCACCCAACAGAGCCCTGATTAGAACTGCCCACTTCTGTATCTTTGGAAGGGGGTCAAGGGCCCACTCAACTCTTTGGTCAGACCAGACAGACGTGTTGGGGGTGAGGCGGCGGGAGTGAGGAAGACCAGCATACACAAACCCGTCCGGTTGATCTGGAGACACTGGAAGATGGTACTTCCACCCAGGAAGAAAATCCGGGGGAGGCACAGTAAGTTTCTGACTGGTTGGTGGTTTGGTTTTTGGAACACAGCTGGGCCGGGACAGAGCCACAGCTAACATTGCCCGCCCCGGGTCTGTCGGGCATGTTGTATTGCCTGCAGAGAGGAGGAACTGGCCGTTGTAAACTACCGCACCAATTAGTTCAGTCCAGTTATTACCTTTGACTGTTTTGGTGGAAGTCCAGTGTGAGGGCACAGGGGTGCCAATATAGGCCCTGCGAGTTAGGAGTGAGCACAGCCAACAGGATCGCATACGATTGCTCATATTTCGAATTGACTCGTATGTTGCATTAATGAGTTGGGTGACCTGATGGACAGGGGCTAGGGTCTGAGTCAGTTGTTGGATTCCTGAGGTCAATTGTCGGGGTTTTTAGCTCCCCTCTGGATCTTCCGGACCTGCAGAGAGAAGAGGAGGAGAGCACGCCCCGGCAAGGCGAGACCAGGAGAGGTAAGAGCCCACTGCCCGCCCGATCCCCAGCCCCCGTTTCCGAGGACAGACAGACGTGGCAGGGAGCTCAGTCAGAGCAGGAACTCCTTTATTGCAGAAACAGCAAGGCACATATAATACTCATGGGCCAATCAGTACAAAGGTCAAGCAGTCACAAGCCCTTCACGCAGGAAGGCACATCATATGGATAAATGGTGTCCACGAGCTGATCACATTTGCGGAAGACTTGAGTCACCAATTAGGAGCGGGAGGCAGACTGAGCGGAAAATCACCCCCCTTTCGAAAGCAGGCTGAACACCGCCCTATATGTATCTGGTGGGTGCCATCTTAACAATGATTCAGCATTTCAGGCATTTTCTTTTGGAGTCCAGACTACCCTACAGTCAATACTGCAGTAGGCTTATCCCTCAGCCAGTGCCTTAAGGACCTCCTTGACCTTCCTGTCCCTGTCCCTTCGTGCCTGATCTTGGACTCCCCCTCCATCGGACATCCCAATGTGGGTGAGGTAAGTCCAACAGACGGTGGCCCCCTTCCTTCCCCTAATTATGCAGTCTGAGTCTTGTTTAGTTACCATCCCAGTCCAATACCTTTTCCCATCTTGGAGGCAAAGGGTGGCCTTGTTTTTATCGTAACATTTGGCAGGCATGAAGGTGTAGGCACTGAACCCAGTTCCCCATTTGTCTGTCTTTATGCACTGACACTGAGGTTCCCCGGAAGCAAGGGGGAGGAAGGGAAGGGAAAGAAGGAAGGGAAACAAGTAAGCGCAGCAATGCATCCTACAGCCACCCAGTAGGCAGCAGTAATTGCACGTTTGTGGGGAAAGACACAATCAGAAGGGGCGGCAGCAGAGAGCCCAGTCCCCAGGAGGAGGGATCCTACACCGACGAGGGCTGGGAACCGCACGTGCAGATGTCCGTGAATTGACAGGTCCTCGTCAGATGTGAAGGTGGAGGGGCTCCTTGTGGTTCGGCTGGACTTCCCACCAGGGCAGCCCCTCCTTAGGACGATGGGCCTTCTACACTCTGGAGTGGTGGACCCACGGGGTGATGCCTGAGACCTTGAGGGCAGTAGGGGTGGTTAGAACAACAATGTAGGGCCCAGTCCACTGAGGTTTGAGGGAGTCTTTTCTCCAATCTTTGACCCAGACTGAGTCCCCTACCTGGAAGGAATGTACTGGGGCCCCCAAGATCGGAGCTCTCTTTATGGTGTATTGTTGTGGCTCATTTAGGGTGGCTCCTAAAGCTTGGAGCTGTTCTTTTATTCCATATCCCCTATTTGGTGCAGGCTCCCTGGAAGGCTCCCCAGACATGGGGGCCGGGGGGGCGTCCATACACTAGTTCAAAAGGGGAGAACCCTTGTGTTCTGGCTGTGCAATAGGCACGCAGAAGGGCCAGGAGTAGTAGCCACAGGAGGCTGGTATCCTGACAGAACTTGGATAGGTTTCCCTTGAGGATATGATTCATTCGCTCCACTTTCCCTGAACTCTGGGGCCTATAGGCGGTGTGGAGTTTCCAGGTGACGCTGAGAGATATGGTTAAAATCTGTACAGCATCTGCTAACAAATACAGGTCTGTTATCAATGTGGATTGTGGACGGTGGGTCAAACCGGTGTACAGTCTCCCTCAGGAGAACTTTGGCTACCTCTCGGCTCCGTTCTGTCCTGGTCGGGAAGGCTTCGACTCACCCAGAATATGTACACACTATTACTAGGAGGTATCTGAATGCTCTGCTTGACTGAACATCTGTGGAGTCTATTTCTAGGTCTTCAAAGGGGGAAGCTCCTGCCCTTTGGACACCTGGTGGGAGTTGCAGCACAGATGGAGCGTTATTTCTGGCACAAGTCACACATCTCTCACTTGTTGTCCGACACAATGTTGGTAACTGGCTGATGCAGTACTGCTTCTTGAGGAGGGCTTCCAGGGCAGTCTTTCCTAGGTGGGTGAGCTGGTAGTACTCGCTGACTAGGTGCCCTCAGGTTGCAGTCTGGACAAAGATGCGTCTGTTGGGGAGCATCCACCACCCTTTCTTGGTTAGGGTGGCTCCTTCAGTCACGGCCCAGTCATTTTCCTCTTCAGTGTATTTGGGTGGAGAGGCCTCCACTGGGGCGTGAGGGCCATGGTGAGGGAAGGAACTTCACCTGCCTCCTTACTGACTGCTGCCTTAGGTGCTTCATCTGCCAGGTGATTTCCCTGTGCCATAGGGTCGTTTCCCTTTGCAATGTAGAATTGCTACTTCTTTTGGGAGCCAAACGGCCTCAAGGAGTTTTATCTCTTCCTTGTTTTTGACTGCTTTCCCTGCTGCAGTGAGGAGACCTCTTTTCTTGTAGATTGCCTCATGTATGTGTACAGTGGCAAAGGCATATGGGAGTCGGTGTAGGAATTGACCCACTTGCCCTCACTGATGGTGAGGGCTTGGACTGAGGCATGCAATTCAGTCCGTTGTGCTGACCATCCTGCCAGCAGGGCTTTAGCTTCTAAGGCCTCAGTGGCAGTGGTCACTGCATAACCTGCTCTCCGGACACCTTCCTGTAGGCAACGGCTGCCATCACTGAAGAGTGTGAGCTCTGGATTCCACATTGTTTGGTCCCGCAGATCCAGACGGCTCATGTAGACTTCATCAGTTACCTCGGAACAGTCATGATCTGGTTTCCCTTCTTCGGTGGGGAGGAAGGTTGCTGGATCCAGTGACTGTACTGTTTCAAGAGTGACCCATGGGTTCTCACAGAGGAGCCCTTGGTATTGTGCTGGCCGAGAGTTGGAGAGGAAGCGGTGGCCCTGTGTGTTCATGAGGGACACAACAGCATAGGGGACCTTGACATTTAGTTCCTGTCCCGGGGTAAGTTCGTCCACCTCCTTAATGAGTAGAACTGTGGTCGCTTGTGCCCCAAGGCATGGTGGCTATCCTGCTGCCACCGGATCCAGTCTCTTTGACAGGTATGCGACCCGCCACCGCCAGGGGCAAACAGTCTGTGTGAGAACCCCAAGGGCCACCTTTTCCTTTTCATGTAAGAAGAGATTGAAGGGCTTTTCTATATCTGGCAGGCCTAGGGCTAGTGCCTGTCCTAAAGCAACCTTTATTCCTAGGAAGGCGGCTTTTGCCTCTTCTGCCCAGACAGGGGGCTCTCGGTCTGACCCCACTAAGAGGCTGTAGGGGGAATCTCACCATCCCTGAGAATCTGGGAATCCAGATTTGGCAGAACCCTGCAGCCTCTGGGAATTCTCGTAGGCCCTTGACTGGGGTTGGGGTAAGGAGGTGATGACACTTTTGCTGTCCGGCCCTAGTGCCCTCTTCTCCTGGGTGAGGAGGAAGCCCAAGTACCAGACTTGTTGCTGGCACATTTGTGCCTTTTTCCACGAGACTCGGTATCCTGAGTCTGACAGGAGTTGCAGGAGGGCCTTCAAGGCCTCTGTACGGTTCTCTTGGGTGTCGCTGGCAAGGAGGAGGTCATCTACGTACTGGAGGAGGGCACAGTGAGTGGCTTCCCTCGGAAAGCTGGCAAGGTCTGCAGCCAATGCCTCTCCAAAGAGAGTGGGTGAGTCCTTGAACCCTGTGGAAGCCACATCCATGTTGGCTGCATTTGCTGCCCCATGTTTGGCTCAGTCCCCTCAAAGGCAAACAAGGGCTGGCTCTGGGGGACAAGCTGGAGGCAGAAAACAACATCCTTTAGGTCCAGGCAAGTGAACCATTTGGCAGACCCCAGGATCTGGCTGAGGAGGTATACGGGTTTGGGACCACCCAGTGCAAAAAGACAGTCACCCTGTTGATGGCCCGTAGGTCTTGAACCAGTCGGTACCCTCCTCCTGGCTTCTTGACTGGTAGGAGTGGGGTGTTCCAAGGCGAATGGAACTCGCCCAGAATGCCTGCTTCTTTGAGTCTGGTCAGGTGTTCTTGGATGCCTACTTTTGCCTCTTGCGAAAGGGGGGTACTGCCGCTGTCTCTGTGGCAGGGCCCCTGGAGATAATTCTACAATGACAGGGGCTAGGTTATTAGCAAGTCCAGATGGGTTGTCTTCAGCCCATACCAAGGGGAAGGCAGCTCTGAATTCAAGGGGGCTACCTGATGGGGCCTGGGCATAGAATAGCCTCCGTTCCTCTTCCCGGGGTGTGGTTATTGCCAATGTGAGGGACCCTGACTCTTTTTGCCCCGGATTTAGCTTGAGGCTGGTGCGTCCAGTTGGTTCAAAAGTTATTTGGGCTCCAAGTTTTGAGAGTATATCTCGGCCGACGAGAATGGGGCACTCGGTTAGGTAGAAAAATTCATGCTGGACCTTGTGGCCCCCAAGTTCACTTTGACGGGCCTGGAAAAAGGGTTGTTGTATTGCCCATGTCCCTGTGGCCCCAAGGATAGTTGCAGTCCTTTTGCTGAAAGGGGCCGCAGGGGAGGTGACCACATAATGCTCAGCCCCAGTGTTGATGATAAAGGTCAGTTTGGCCCCCTACTTTTACCATGACCGTGGGCTCGCGGGGCCCGAGAGTGAGAGGGCCCCATCCTTGTCAGTCCGATTCTCCCCCATCCCAGGCCAATGAGTCCCCTTTCATGAGGTTCTTTTAGGTTACCAGCTGGGCCTCGGGACTTCTCCTCAGTTGGGGCATTCATTTTTCCAATGCCCCTTTTCTTTGCTGGAGGGATGTGAGGCTTCTCCCGTCTTGGCGGCCGGTTTCTCTCTACCTTTTGATCATCCCTTAGGGCGGCTGCCAGGAGACTGACTTTTCTTTTCATCCGTTTCTCAGCCTCCCTCTTGGCCTCGACTTCTCTTTTCATGTGTACTTTGCTGGCAATTTCTATCAACTGGGTGATGTTCGTTCTGGCAAAGTCTTCTTTCAAGTTGCTGGAGCTTTCATCTGATGTTCGGGGCAGCTTGGGCCACAAACGAGGTGTTGACCGTTTGCCGGCTCTCGTGTGACTCAAGGGTCGAAGGGAGTATAGATACAGTAAGTTTCACACAGCCTCTCGTAGTAGTCCCTGGGAGACTCTTCTGATTGTTGGGTGACTGAAGGTATCTTGGTCATGCTCATGGGCTTTTTGGACCCAGCCTTGATTCCCTGGAGGAGGGCTTCCCGATACCGACCGAACTGGTGTTGTCCTTCAGTCGTGGTGAAGTCCCATACAGGATGTTCTTCAGGGTCGGCAATTTTGGTCCACGCACCTCCGTCAAGGACCCTGGCCAGTGCGTGCTCTTCGAGGTATTGGTGGGCTCCTTTAATAATTCGCCTTCTTTCTTCTGTGTTGAACAAGGTGTGGAAAAGCTGTTAGCAGTCTTCCCGGGTTGGCTGATGGGTTTGGAAGAGGGACTTTATGAGATCAACTAGGGCTTGTGGCTTTTCTGAGTATGATGGGGTGTTGTGTTTCCAATTGAGGTCAGTCGTGAAGAAGGGTTGGTAGTAGAGCATGGACTGACCAGACTGGATGGTCCCATCTTCATCACGCCTCTCAGGCTCCCACATCTCTCAGACTGGCATCTGGAGGGCGCTTGGATTTGGATGTGAGCACAATCGGGCTGCTAGACCTGAGGCAGGTGGGCTTGGCAGCGGCAGGGAGGCTGATGGAGGCGGTGTGTCCAGGGTGGGTGGGGTCAGGTGCTGATGGCCTTCGTGGTGCATAGGGCAGAGGTAAGATGGGTTCTTCCTCTGGATCACTGGGGAGGATGTGGGGTTGCAGGATTTTCCTGGAGTGCCCTGTTGACTGCTTGGCTGAGGTGACTAGAACCTTAGCCTGTCCCTGCCTATTACAGGAGACTCGTACCCAAAGGGGAAGGGTTTGGGCTATTTCAAGCCAGGAGTGTATATAGGGAAACTGGTCCGGGTGCCCTGGCTTTCTGGTGACTATCCACCAAAAGCAGCAGACCACCTGGATGTCCAGGGTCCCCTCAGGTGGTCACCCCACTTCAAAGCAGGGCCACTCTAACTCACTAGGGTTCTGAGCCTTCCGGGAGTCATTTTGACTCCGTAATCCCCGGAAAAGCCCTTTTTGAAATTCTTGACCATAATTTCAAGGACTGTCACCTTACCGTGGCCCAACGCCATTTTTGTATGGCGGTGTCGCAAGAACAAAGGGGGGGTGTCTCCCTTTGAGAGGAGACCAGTCAGACGCCCATCTGGCCGTGTCCCAAAGGAATTTAGGTGACGCTTAGCCATAGTGGTCCCAGCATTGTGACTTATGATCGAAAGCTATTCTGATACCAGCGCAGACTTTATGCCATTCACCACTGAATTGCAGACGGGCCCACTCAGGCTCTGCAGGCTTCTGGGAACCTTAAAGGGGCCCGCCTGTGGAGCCACAGAATAGTCCTGACTACAAAAGTCGGTCTGCACACTCACTCACACACTCAGCCCAGACTTTAAACATTCCCTCCCTGGGAATCCCTACCGGTGACACCTCTAAAAGGCCTCCGGGAGGTGATAGGCTCTCCTTCCACCCTGACGGGTGGGTCTGACTGGGTCAGGGGCCCCAGGCCTTACCGTAATCCGACGTCAGGACCAGGTCCTCAACTTCCAAGCCTCCTTGAGACCGGCGGCAACAGCGGAACGGGGCTGGTCCGAGGCGACCGGGCGGGGGAACTGCCGAAAGATTAGGCAGGGCGCGTTCTCCCTTACGATCGTCCCTTCCATCACCGCCCCACGGTTGCCCCAAACAGGTGGCAACAATGCGCCAGCGCGGTTGGGTTTCCCGGTCGGGGAACCAAATGTTACGGAACCTGGACCGGCTCACCCGACGGAAGAACCAAGCGGCACTCGGAGGTCTAGGAGGGTGGGAGGTTTATTTCACACGGCGGGCTCAGAGGGGAGTGATCCCCAAAGGTCTGAGCCCAGACCACAAGTAACGGGAGCAATTTATGCTTTTCTACTTCCTTCTACGTGGCAGTCTGGCGCGCCTGCGGCAAGCAGGGCAGGAAGAAGAACCCAGAGAGCGTGGCATTCCCCCTGTTGGCTCTATCGGCCATTTTGAAGCCATAGCCTCCTCACCATTCCATGTTTTCCTCCTCAAAAGCGGTGCTGAGTGTACATGCCAGCCTGGGGGTGGGGGTGGGGGTGGGGGGGGTGGGGGGGTTGGGGGGGAGCTGCAGATATTCCAACTACTATTTACACTCATTCCCTACCTGAAATCACAACTTAGTTTCAGGCACTGCTAATGCTACTCGGTCGGTCACAGAAGGAAATGCTTGGTTTCGCACAGGGACAATAAAGGTGTCATTTTCTTCCTACCTGGGCCCATGAACCTGTCCAGGCTAATAACCCCTGAATTAGAGCCAAGCTGCCGCTGCCCTCTCTCGGGAGGACCCGCTCGTCTCCAGATCCTCCCCGGGACCGACTGGCCAACCCGACCCCGCCACTTGGGCTTAAAGCCTCGGTTTTCTCACCGGACGCCCCTGAGCCTGGGTACTGGCTGAGACATTCGCTGCCCCTCTGGCCTGTCTCCGCCCGGGACCCGGGCTCCTGAGGGTCAAATAGGAATTTTTCTGGAAAAGTCCAGCCCGGTGAACGCGGCCCCCGCCCTAGGCCGGTCAGGTGTCACCCCCCACCGGGACCCCGCGTCCTCCCGGCCGGGTCCCCGCCTCACCGCGCCGCGCACCCGTCCGCCCTCCGCAGCTTCCTTCTCAGCGCGCACCCGAGCCGGCCTTGCGCACGCGCGGTCCGCGTAGCCAGCTACTCGCTCGCGAGGGTTCAAGTTCTCTGCGACAGTGAGGCGTTCGGCTGGCGGCTAGCCGGGCCTGCCGGAGCGGCCGATTCTCCGCGCTCTATTGGTCCGGTCTGGAAGACGAAGGGCCACACACGCTCCGGGCGCTCCCGGCATCCCTCGCGCGGCGGCGGGGGCGGCAGCGACGGCAGCAAGGCAAGGCGAAGCGAGGCGAGGCGGATAAGGACCGTGTGCGGTGGGGCCGGCGGCGGGGAGAAGTGTGAGGGCGGCGAGGGACCTAAGGGGGAGTCGGTCCGGTGGGCCGCTGCCGCCGCCATGCAGGAAATCATCGCCAGCGTGGACCACATCAAGTTTGACTTGGAGATCGCGGTGGAGCAGCAGCTCGGGGCGCAGCCGCTGCCCTTCCCCGGCATGGACAGTGAGCGCGGGTCTGGGGCCGGGGACGAGGGGTGCGACCGACTCGGCCCGGGACCCCTCCTCCTCGGATCGGGACGTCCTGTTTCTCGGTGCCGGGGGCTCCTTTCTCCCCGATCCTGCAACTCCACTCACTTGGACTCGGGAGCCCCCCTTCCTCGGATTTTTTATCCCTTGGGGCTGTTCCAAGGCAGTCTGCAGAAGGGCAGGACCATGTCCGGCAGTTCAAATAATTCTGTAACGAAGGCGGGTATCCTGGATTAGAAATTAGTCTCTTCCGCCAACTACAGGAAAGTAGATAGCCCTCTTCCCCACCGTCAGCCCCCCACTTTGAGCGCCCCCTTTTTGCTTTCATCAGCACTGGGCCGTTGGAGGAGTCCTGCTGAGGGAACGACCACCACTCTCTTCTGTAGGAGACACTAAGTTAGACTCTCAACCTCCAATCTTCAACTGGGACTCACACCACCTGGGGGAGCCCATCCCTCACGTTTTCTCTGGACCCCCATCTCTGGGTCACTCAGCACAGGCAGCTGCTGAGCTCCTTTCATTCTCCCCTTTTGCACCCCACAACTTAGTGGGGTGTCTAGCACTTTAAAAGAAACCAGCAGTTTTCTTCTCTCCTTTCTAGACACACTTGAAATCTAATGCTGTAACATAAAAGCTTAGAGGTCACTGAGTTCAATTCACAGATGGGGCAGCTGAGTCCTGGGTCGGGGAAGGGACTTGCTGAAGACCCCTCAGTGCATGGCTGAGAGCCTGGTGAGCTCTCCAGCGCTCTTGACCCATTCTGTCTGACTTTCCTGTGCCGTCTCCCAGAACTGGCAGGGGACTGCAGTCCAAGTTCTCCCACTGGCCCCTGGGCTAGAAGAGCGTCCCTGCAGCCTCAACCCCCTCGAGTGGCCTCACTTCTCTTGCACACATGATCTCTGAGTTGTCCCACTCATGCCGACACCTCTGTGCAAGCTATACACCTCAAGCAACCCTATTTTATACACACAAAAGCACCATCTCTAGTGTACACATCTATAAGCAGCTGCTCAAAGTCAGATATACATACTCTATTACCTACCCCTCAACACATGGTCACTCCGTGCTAGTGCACACACATCCACCTTTGCACATGTGGCCTCGTGCGTGTTGATGGCACTGGCTTGAGGCCATGGAACGATCCTTGTGGGGCAGCTCTTTCCCTCCCTACTCTTCTCCAGCCTGGAACCAGAGATACTTGAGTCTGAAAGCAGGCACAATGGTGAGGGCCCACATACCTGTTTTTAGGAATAGTCAAGTACATGTCTAGTCATGGTGCTGCCCTGGCGCAGGAAGGTAGGTGCCCTCAGTATTCACTGCTGCCCATGATCAAGTTCAGTGTGTTAAAGTCCAGGGAGTCCACAGGCCTTTCTCCCTTGTCCCCACACTTCATTCTCATCTTAGGTCTGCCCGGAAGGCATACTCTTTTATTCTGCCTGCCTGAGACCCAGTCCTTAGGACTGTGGACGTATGGCTTTAAGGAATGAAGCAGACTTAACCTCTGAAAAGAGTGAAGGCCCAGACATACTCTTCAGTGATACATTTTTTTTTTTAAACGAAAGGCTTTTCAGGCTTTTTGAAAGGCAAATGAGTGTCACCCCTGTGACTCCCAGTTCTACAACCTTAAGTCTGTCCTAGCATAATCTGCCTGCTACCAAGAAGCCAAGGAATCTTGCAAGTTAGGAAGGAGAGGCATGAAAGTGGCCTTCAGAGATGCTGTCAGTGGATTTTCAGCCGTTCTAAGATGCCTGATGATAGAGAAAACAGTTCATGAAACCATGGATGGTTTGTTCTGGTAACCAGGCCTGTGAATTCCTGGCTCATTTGGCCAGCTTGTCTGGGGAGCCCACGGACTCCCATTGTACTCTGCCTTTATTCTCTTGCGCCCCTCGCCTGGACCGGTTGCCTCTGTGAGAGCCAAAGACTGCTCCTTTAATTGTATATCCATATTGCATTTTAAGAGCAGTCCTCCTCCTGTTATCTCCAGAAGAGCATCTCCAGTGCACCCAACCTCTTCTCTGGAGCCGCCTCCCCGCAGTCCCTTTCGCTTGTTTGTGCTTCCTGGGAGATCCCTCTGCCTCACGTTAAAGTGCCCCTGAATTGGCCCTCTGGAAGTTCCAAGCTGGGGTACTAATTTCTGTGATCCTGTGTTCCATTCTCCCTTCTCCCACCCACTCCTAACTCCTTGAAAGCAACCTGCTTACGGGAGGCTCTCAGCACTGAGTAATGTCTGGTCTTAACATAAGCATCTCATTCTGCAGAGTGACTAAAGTCCACAGTCCTTTCCTCTCTTAATCAGGCTTTGCATTTTTTTGCCACCTGTTTTCTGGATTTGCCCCAAATCATTTGTGGGTTAAAGGCCAGAAGGGCCCCTCCCACATCTTCAGACATCCTCAGTAGCACTTGTACCTCACTGTGACACCTCTCCTTTTCTCTCCTTTCTGCAGAGTCGGGGGCTGCTGTCTGTGAATTCTTTTTGAAAGCTGCCTGTGGCAAAGGTAAGAGCCCCAGCTTTGCTCCCAAGGTGCCTTCACCACCACCCGGCCCCCTAGCGGATGTGTGGGCCCTCAGGTCTCTGGCTTGCGTTGCTCTCTGCAGACTAACACTGTTCCTAGACGACATGGTGCTTTCATAGGTGAGGAACGTGATGGGGTGTTTTACCTGAAACCTAAAACGCAGGACTGAACTTCGCTCTGAGTCTGCCTTCTCAGCTCACTTTGCCTGTGACCACAAGCTGACCTGTGACATGGACAGAGGCCCCTAGCACTGAGGTGTTCAGGAACTTTCTCAAGGTCACAGAGTTAGTGAGTAGCAGGGCCCGGGGTCTGAACCCAGGCCTTTCTGATCCTACACAGTACACAAACTCAGTGTCCTCTGTGAGCTTCAAGAATACCTCCCAACAGTCCATCTCATGTTGTCTTGTTCCTCCTGATCAGACCCCAACAGAGGCCGCATGAGCCTGACCATCCACTAATTCGTAAGAATTATCACTGGAAAGAACCTTACATGCCACGTATAGGCCTGGGCATTTTTCTTGCTATAGACAGATTTGGGAACTAAGTTTTGTTGGAAGCTTGAATAGGGAGCACAGATTTAGAGCAGGGGGATGGTTTTAATGGATGGTCTTGGCAAGTTCTGGTTCCATAACTCAGTCCTTTACCTCTGAAGCAGTAGACCTGTCAGGTAGGGTCAACCGTGTTGACCTCAGGCTGTCTGGTCAGAACATTGTACCCTGTGGGCTCCTGGGTTTATGCCCATGTTTGATCGGTAATTCTGCCTTTCTGCCCGGCCAGCTTCTGTTAGCACAGCTGACCTACAACTGTGTCTGTTAACTAATAGAGTAGCCACCAGCCTCATGTGGCTATTTAAATTTAAATCAATTAAAACCAAATAAAGTTTTAAATGCAAGTCATGTTTCAGGTGCTTCATAGCCACAGGAGGCTAGCGGCTGCCATGTTGGACAACACAGATATAGAACATTCTCATTGCAGAAAGTTCTGTTGGGCAGGGCTGTTCTGGATATTTCCCAGGCCCAACTTTATTCTGGTTGGGACTTCCCAGCAGTCTATCAGGTCACTAGATGGAAACATGACTTTCCTAGGGTGTGGCTTTGTCCCTTGTGGGAAGATAATCACTCAGGTCTTGCTATCGAAGGCAGACCTCCCCTGATTTGTGTACAGTACATTTTTTCGCTTCTGAAATGAATTCTCTTCCCTAATTTTTGGAGGCTGAGTGGGCACTTATAACTAGAGATAGAGCCACCTGGAGTCCAGGCTGCTAGTGGTCCTCTGTACCTTGTCTTTTAGGGCTGTGTTTCCCAAATCTAGTCTTTTACTACCCCTATAATTTTTGCCATGTCTGTGTATCACTGGAACTCTTCTTTAATTAATGAAAAAATAAACTCACCCCACCCACCTACAGCCCTTAGGCATGTTAAGTTTCCATCTTACAGTAATTATCTGTGAAGTCATGACTTGATGTTTTAGCTAGGCTTTTTCCAAAATACGTTAAAATAAAATATATTGCAATGAAGACTTAAAGTGTGCACCTGTGTACTGCCTAAAATCACTGCTTTCTGCCGGGGCAACCACCTTGCAGGCCTCGCTAGCTTCAGGGAGGTGTGGAGTGAAGGCACCTTGGCCCCCAGGCCCAGGGCCGCCTCTGTGCTCACACCCCTGTCTCCCTGGCAGGGGGCATGTGTCCATTCCGCCACATTAGTGGCGAGAAGACAGTCGTGTGCAAACATTGGCTGCGGGGGCTGTGCAAGAAGGGGGACCAGTGCGAGTTCCTGCATGAGTACGACATGACCAAGATGCCTGAGTGCTACTTCTACTCCAAGTTCGGTGAGCCTGCGGCCAGGCCCCTCCCTCTGCCCGGACTCCCGGCCTCAGGAGCCTGGGAGGCTCCGCCCAGAACCCAGCCCAGAAGGTGCCCGTGGCATCTGCCACCTACCATTTTTCTGGCATCAGAGGGGAACCCCGGGCAGTGCCGGAATACTTACTCTGATCCCTTTCTTTGCGGGGGTGGCGGTTACAAATCCCCACGTCTTTGTAGTGCTTCTGTTTTCTGAGCGCTCTGAGGTACAGTAAGCAGGGCAGCTGGCTGGAAGCCTCGTTGGTGCTCCAGTCAGCCTTCTACTCTAAATCAGCTTCTTCCGGCCTGGTGGCTGATTGCCCTCAGGTTTGAGTGGGTTCTTCTCTTTGGGAGCGTGATCCCAGGTAATAGCTTGTCTGTCCTAAATACTCCTTAAGAAGAGCAGGTCTCGGGGACTGTCTTCTGCTGGCAAAGAACCCTACACTTCACCTTGCAACAGATTGTCTTGATCCCTGCTTTAGAGATCACGTGGCCTCTGCTGTCCAGAGTGGACCCCATGGAGAGGCAGGGTGGGCTGGGGGAGCTGGGGCTGGCATGGGGGGCTCGCTGAACTGTCGTGCTTCCTGATGGAACTAGGATCCCCCACTCTCTGTCACACAGGAAGAAGCCCTGCTGATCATGACGAGGGCTGGCTCTGGCCCAAGGCCCTCCACGGGGCCTGGTGGGAGGCAGGAACCCTGCTGTGCCATCTGTGTTGGGCCGAAGGGTGGTTGGCGTGCTGCAGACTTTCAAAGCACGTTTAGAGGAGACACTAACTATTTCAGCAGCCCAACAGGCTTGGATTGCTGGCTTATTAATAACAGTGTGGCTTTTGTTGTACAGGCAGCATAGGCTGAGATGTCAAAGCACAAACAGAAGTAGGGCCCAAGCTTCCTGAGTCCCCTGGCCATGCCCCAACCAGCACTGGAAGGGGGCAGCAGTGCTCCATGGGAGCATCTCCCATCTGGCCCAAAAGGCAGGAGGCCAGCCCTCCTGGGCAGACTTCAAAGGGCACCTCTGCAGGCTGGTGTGGGTTCCCTCCTTCCCACTAATAGCCTTGGTCCCGGCAGCCCCCAGGCCTCCATGACAGTTCCCTTCCTGCCCTTCCCCTGCACCACAGGTGACACGGGTGAGGGTGCCACTTGTAAAGAGGACCTATCTAGTCCTGCTCTCTGGTGCTGTGCTCTAGAGGCCCAATACAGCAGGGAGACAAAGGAGAGGATTAACTGTTTGTAGTAAGTGCTCTGAAGAAAAACATCCATGGGGCCAGGATGGTCAGGGAAGGCCTCTGAGCACATGAGACTTGAGCTGGGACCTGAAGCTAAGACGGTGCGGGTCCTGGCAGAGGACTGGTCTTAGAACAGCAGCTTGGGTGGGCCAGTGTGGCTGGAGGGCAGAGGTGGGCTTGACCATCTCTGGAAGGAGTTTGTGCCCCCTCTGGCCAGCAGGGATCAGACTGGCCTTTCGCGTGTACCATGGACTGGAGAGGGCAGGTGTGGCTGTGGCCTGGCCACGCCGCGGGGTGCTTCCCAAAGTTGGAGACAGATGCTCGTGGCCAGCAGGGCTGATCACTCCCGAGAGGAGCTGTCATCCCAAGGCTTTGTGGCGTCTGCCACAGCGACCCAGCCTTGAGTGTGCAAATCTTCCCTACTTCCGTTCTCAAAGGTAGAATCCTCTGGCTCTGCCCCTGAGCCAGCTAGTAGATGTGAGGGACTGATCAGAGGAGAACAAAGATTTCCTGGTCTCAGCTGGTGCATTTGCCTGTCTAGACCTCCCAGTGCCCGGGAGACTGACCCGCTTTGCGTCAGGGGTGGAGCCATGAGTTATTTGATGAGTGTCCCCGTGCCCGGCTCTGTCAGTGGCCTTGACCCTCAAGGCAACATGAGTATGTGAGGGAAGGACTGTCACAGCCCATGTACAGGTCAGGAGACAGGCTCTGAGGCCTGGGTCTCGGGTCCTAGGCCAGGACTGGGCACGAGAACCACCTGGCCATCCTTGTCACCCAGCGGGCCCGGCCTGGGGAGGAGCGGAGGGGCGTCTGGGTGCGGCACGCCGTGGCTTCCCAGGTGACGCGTGTGGGTTTCCCCACAGGGGAGTGCAGCAACAAGGAGTGCCCCTTCCTTCACATCGACCCCGAGTCCAAGATCAAGGACTGCCCCTGGTATGACCGAGGCTTCTGCAAGCATGGTAGGTGTCAGGGTGGCTGGGCTCCCTGGTACGAGGCCGGTCCTCCCTCCCTGGGCCCACGTGACCCTCAGGCATTGGTCTCAAATTGTAGAACCTCGAGCCTCCCAGGGCTGTTGTGGGGGTCGTGTCCTCAGCTGCCCTTGATAAGGAAACTAGTGCTTGAGAGGCCACATGCCCTGCCCACTGTCCTGACGGGTAAGAGGCAAAGCCAGCATGTGAAGCCCTGCCCTTGCTCTCTGCGCCCCAGGGCGTGGTGTGGGCGGAGGAGCTGAGGGCAGCCCCCGAAGAGGGGACGGTCTGAGTGACCAGAGGCTTGGCCCCACAGGTCCCCTCTGCCGGCACCGGCACACGCGGAGAGTCATCTGTGTAAATTACCTCGTGGGATTCTGCCCGGAGGGGCCCTCGTGTAAATTCATGCAGTGAGTAGCCAGCCCCCGTGCCCCAACCCTGCTCCCGCCCGGGGCCTGCGGCCATCTGTGTCCTTCCTGGGTCCAGCTGGGCTTTGGTCACTGGGTGGTGTCAGAACAGGGCCTGGGGCCAGGGTGGGAGGTTGGAGAGGGACCACTGCTTCCTGAGCTCAGGGGTGGCTCTGCTTAGACTAGCACCTGACCTTTATTGGGTCATAGGCCATTTGGGAACCTGATGAAACCACGGGCCCTGTGCTGCAGAAAAACTCCTGCCGCAGAGCCTTGCACATCAGGGGGCCTCAGGTAAAGAATCTATGCCCTAGAGAACAAGAACTACGGTTTCAGGCCCATTGTATAGAGGCCCTGAACTTGGGGTTCCATGGACACTAACTCATATAACTACATCCCTGTTCCACACACACCATCCCTGAGGCTCAGAGCACAGCCACTGGCTGGCGTCACATGGAGGTGGGGACAGCGCCTGGTCGAAGGCGGGTCTGCGGGCCTCTGAAGCCGGGGTCTCCTTGCCGGGTAGGGCCCAGCGCTCCTCTCCTGGGCCTCAGTTCGTGTTCCTCACTTTGGTGGGGGGGGGGCCAGCCTTCTGCCTGGGGCGGCACTGGGACCAGAGCACAGTCTCCCCCCTTCCCACACACCCCCATGCTGCCTCCATCTGCACCCTGACACCTGCTTAGGTGTCCTGGTCACCGCCCCACGGCGGGCAGGTGGCTGGCGCTGGTCCCACTCCCTAGATGTGAGCCCCGGAGGCCACGGGCAGCCCTACTCACAAGGCGGGCGGGTGTGTCCCCCAGGGACTGTGTGGTCAAAGGAGGTCTACACTGCAGTTGGGGAAGGGTGTGTGCCGGGGAGGGCTTCTGTGTACAGGGCCCCTTGTGCCTTCTGACGGCGCCAGGTGCCAGTGACGTCATTTCTCTGGGCAGCACTTGCCCAGGTCTCACTGCCATCTGTGGGCAGAGCTGGGTCTGAGCTCAGGCATGTCAGTTGTATTCTCCCCACCGTCCCTCAGCCTCAGGGCAGAGCAGAGAGCCAGCATCCACCTCGTCCAGGTGGTTCCCGTTGCTCTGTGCTTGGGCAGAGGCTGGCTGGGATATTCCAGAGGCCAGAATTTGAGACCAATGCCTGGCCCAGCCATCTCATCCCCGCCTCTCCTCTTGTTCTGACCCCCTCCGGCTGCCGGGTGACCAGCCCTCGATTTGAACTGCCGATGGGAACCACCGAGCAGCCCCCACTACCACAGCAGACGCAGCCTCCAGCAAAGGTACCGTGCTCCGGCCCCTCCCGGGCACCGCGGTGCTGCCCGCCCTGGCCGCACCCCTCAGCAGAGAACTTGGTGCCTGCCCCGGGGCGAGGTCTGCTGGAGACCTCGTGAGGGCAGGGGAGATGTTGCAGAGTCACCCGAGTTCCAGTGGGGAATGCTGGGAGCAAAGCAGCATGCATCTCCCTCGAGAACTTGAGGGCTGCCAGCGCCAGGAGCTCACCTGGCTTTTCCCTTCATCCCGGCCAGCGTTGTGGCGGCTCCGAGGCTGCACGCAAGGTGCCGGGGTTGGGGCAGCATGAGTCCACGTGTCTGCTGCTCTTGCCACTGGTTCAGACCCTTCCCTCTACCAACGGGAAGACAGGCGCCTGGAGGGAGGGACCAGCTGGCAGGCAGACCTGGGAGCAGAATCAAGGCCGACCCGTTCTCTGGCCTGTGTGTGTGTGGAGGCCCCTGACTGTGGGAGGGAGAGCTGGGGACAGAGCGCTGGAGGGCCAGTTGGCTCGTTTTTAGACCAGGGGGTCCCTCCACCCAGCAGCGGGCTGTTCCGTCAGGCACGAGGAGTGAGGGCAGTGCCCTGCCCAGTTAGAACTAGACAAATGGAAATCTGCAGCAGCCCCCCAAAACCAAGGTCACTCCAGATTTGGTTACTGGAGTTGGGGGTTGGGGGCCAAGAGGAAGGGCTAGCCAGGTGAGTGAGGCAGGGTCCCAACAGGCTGAGCAAACCTGCCCACCAGTCTTGAAGCCTTACCTTGTAGCTGGTGGGACTCTGAGCCCACTGCCAAAGCCCTGCCCAGCCCTCCTCAGTGCACAGGAGGACATGTGCCCGTGCTCACTGCAGTGACTCTCACCCTCAGGACGGTGTGGGATAAGTCAAATAGAACTCCTTGTCAGCAAAGCCGGGAATTCCTGAATGTGAGTGCAGCCATGACAACCTTGGGGTTTCTAGCTCAGGGTTCCTGCATTTATGGGGGCCAGAGCCAGGAACCCACTTGGTTGGGAGGCAGCCTAGCTGGCCAGCCCCGCCCCACGAGCCCCTTCTCCTTGCTCACATGACTCCCTAGTGGAGGGCCCTCTCAGCCCCTAGACAGCAGGTCAGCACGTCAGCCTCCAACTGTTTCTCTGTGACTGTTGCTCGCCGTGTAGGCTGCTAAACATCTGGCTGAACCAAGCGTTCATCCTGACCTGAAGCTAGAGCCTCAGAAACAAAAGTAAGGCCTGCTCATGCCCTCGCCCTGCTGCCCCGGAGACTCCTCGTCTCTTTGGTGTTTTGTTTTCTACTTTTATTTTTCGTTTTTGTGTGTCTGCATGGTGTTTTCGGGCAGCGGCTCCTGCCATCACCACCAGATGTTTCTTTTCCACCTGCTCTCCTGAGCAGGGCCACCGTGGAAGCCCTTCCTGCTGGTCATGCGGGAGCAGTCCCGCTCTTTTTTCCTGTCCCCGTTGGTAGTCTGCGTGCACGTGTTTTCCGCAGTAAAACCGTGTTGTGTAACTCTTTCCAGCAAAGTAACAATCCGCCATTACAAAGGTCGTCCTCCTTGATCCAGTTAACGAGTCAGAACTCTTCTCCCAATCAGCAGAGAGCCCCACAGGTCATCGGGGTCATGCAGAGTCAGAACAGCAGTGCAGGCAACCGGGGACCTCGGCCGCTGGAGCAGGTCACCTGTTACAAGGTGAGTTCCGGGACTGGGGGGGCAGGGTGGGGTCTTCACAGCCAGTGGCTAGTCCCTCATTCCCCAGATAATTTTGAAAGACGAAAATAGTTTTGTTTTTTTCTGATTTTTTAAGAGTAAAAACGAGCCACTCTGGAGGGCTAGAGACCACCCTGCTCCCTTCCATGACACACCAAGGTCAAGAGAACAATTAAACACACACCATTGAATCAAAGGATTGAGCTTGTAAGAAAGGGAGGGAAATCTTCCAGAGACTAGGAACAAAGTGGAAGCACAATCCAGGGAGGGGGTGAGCCCGGAAGCTTCTGTCTGTTCTGAGATCTCCATGGGCACACCCAGGGGAGAACAAAGCTTTAGAGAGCAGATCAGAGCCCACCCTCCCCCCACCCACACGTGTACACACACAGATAAAATGGGACCCTCAGGGAAAGGATAAACTTTTAAACCATCTACTAGAAAATTTATCTGCCTCATTCTTGGCTCTAGATGGAAAGAGGGAAAGTTTGAAGTCCCTGGTGGGCCCTTTCATGACATTGGGTCTGTGTTCGTGCCTGTGATGGGGGCTGAAAAGCTACAGACTTGGGTTTTCTAATCTAAAACCACATGGTGGGCACCTGGCACCTGGCTCTTTGAGGAATTTATTCTCAACCCAGGCTGCACAAAATTCCCACAGCTAGAGTTCTGAAGAATGAGTTCATTAAGTAAAAGTCACAAAATGAGCACCAAGTGAGTCAGCAGAAACAACCAATAATACAACTAGACTCACAGAGACTCCATATTTGGGAAGTACTAACAAAATATAAATGATCTCCTGTTTTTCATAAAAGCTTTTAGATATAGAAGTGTTTAGGGTACAAAGTGTTTTCCTTATTACCACCTTTCCTAAAACAGCGACTTTATTCAGTGTGTTCTGTTCTTACACTTTTTGACTTTGGTACACGTTTACACTAGAAAACTAAAGGGGGGGGGTGGACCTCACCAGGAGAACCGTTCGAAACTTTTATTCCCACAAACACAAGGGTAGTATATACTTTAATATAAATAGGGCTACCGTGTGACTTTCCATAACCGTGCGTTCTCCATGACGTTCTGGATCATGCTGTGTCAGTACCTGTAAACCCAGTCTGTTTCAGTGGCTGCATAACATCACTGCAATTAATTTTACCAGTTCTCTGTTGGTAGACAGTTATTTGTAGTTTTGGCTGCCAAAAACAGTGCCGAACCTGATACTTAGGCGTCTGTGAGTTCTTGTCTGATGTCAGTAGCAAACATGCCTACCAGTAGAAGGTCCAAGTGGCTCATAGAACTTGCCCTCAGGAAAGGCTGAGTCGCCGGTCACATCCCCCAGCCATCACGTGTGATCGCCGAGCACCTGCCGTGTCCAGCTCTGCTGAGGACACAGACTGCTGTTGCTCTTTCCTGGGAGGCGTTGGTGTCCCGGGGGAAAGGGAAGGCAGGTGCCCCGAAGCGCTAACATTGTAAGTGCGGGCGGTTTCAGGGGGCGCCTCAGATTGTGAACCTGAACCCTGACGGGTGAGGAAAGTACAGAAAGGGGTGTGGTGATGAGGCAGGTGGGGGACCTGCGCCATGGAGGATAGCTAGCTCCTCAACAGCACCTCTGTGAAGCAGGCTCTCCTCTGTCCTAGAACCTTGAAGGTTGGGGGGTGGGAGGCAGGACCTAAGTACCTCGCCAAGCCAGGGCTTCACGGTTAACGTTAGAGTCGCCGCAGAGGCCCACGGACATGCCTGCTTAGTCCCTCCCTCTGGTTATCTTATCAGCTGAAGGGCCAGCTGGCCAATACACAGGCTGCAGGTCCCACCTACAGACGAGACAGACTTGAACGCATGGGTCGGTGGGGCTGGGAACTGAGCAGGCAAACGTTCTGCCCTGACCAAGGAGAGCCCTGCCTTCCAGGCCAGGGAAGCGGGGGCCGGGAGGCACCAGGAGGTCAGCGCAGACTAGGTGCCCACCTGACTTCTGACCTCTTGTCCGCGCTCCGGGCTGTGGTCCACTTCCTTGTCGTTCCCCGTCAGCTTTTTGAGGAGTAACAGGAATGAAGGAAGGGTCTAGATAATCAGAACAGAGGCAAGTTACGGTCAGTGCTAAGATTTCACGAGAGGTGATTCTCTGGGGTCTCTTCACCCACGTGCAGCCATTGTCCCATCTCTCTGATCCTGTGACCGAAACCTGTCCTCGGGTAGCTTAGGCGGGTACGCAGGAGCAGGAGGGAAAACCCTAGGTGCAGCCCACCCTCAGGGCCCACAGCCGTGAGCCCCCGAGCAGGGGAAGAGCCTGGCGGCTTCTCTCGCGTTGCAGCCTCGTGCCTCAGAGGTAAGTGGCTGGCCAGCAGTGCAGAAGGGCTTGGCCCCCGGACAGGCGGGAGCTCGGTTGTCACGGGCTTCTGGTCAGCCTGCCGCCCAGAGCGAGCCCTTCCGCGCCCTCCGCGTGACACGGAGGCAGGAAGGAGGCCCCGCTGTGTTCTCCATCATCCTCTCTTGCCGCCCGCGGAGTCGCTGGCTGCAGTTTCTGTCCTGCTCGGCCCGTGGAGCTCTCGTCCCCTCGTGTCTGAATGAGGGGTGTCCCTGAGAATTCAGATCCCCCTTCCCCCGTCTGGTGTTTTGGTGGGTGCTGCCGTCGTTGAAAATAGCATTTGAAAACTGTTTTTCTCTCCCCTTCCCGTCCCCAGTGTGGTGAGAAAGGACACTATGCCAACAGATGCACCAAAGGGCACTTGGCCTTCCTCAGTGGACAGTGACCGCGGCTGGACCCAGCTCAGAGCAGCCCGAGGGGCCCTGCTGTTGGGGACGACTCTGAGCCATCCTCGGGAGTGTGCACTTAACTGTCTGACCCCAGTGCTGGGGCGCCTCTGGCAGGAGCTGGCAGGCAGGCCCACACTCTGGTTTACTTTCCGTGGGAGCGCGTCTCCGTTTCCCTGTCATTTTGCTGTAACCTTTTCTTTTTTTAAAGGGGACACGTGCTCCAGTTTGGCCCCTCAAGTAGGCATCAGCGGCTGTCTGGGACTCCTTACACCCCACGCCCTGGGGAGGGGAGGACACCAGGGAAGGGCTTACGCTCAGCAGTTCTGTGTGGAAAACGGCCCTTCCCCTCAGGGCCTCGTTAAACACCTGCTCTTGGTGACCCCCGGGGCTGGTGGCTCATGTAAAGCTGAGGCCAGGTCAGACCCACTTCCCCCACGTCCTGCCGAGTTCAGAAGCTGAGAGGAGGGGCGCAGGACTACGTCTGAGGGTTTTTCTCCTCTGGACTTATTTCTTGGGGCACCTGCTGGACAGTGCTTGAGGCACACCTCAGGCTGGAGCTGCAGACCACCCCGTAGACAGATGCCCTAGTTGGTACTCCTACGTCCTGCCCCACCAAGCATCTGTACTGTCATTCAAACACTTCTGGCCTGCAGAGACCATCCCACCCGAGCCTGGAAATGTGAAACTGTCACCTGCACCCTGCTGGGCAAGTGGGCCTATCCAAGTTCAATTACAGGAACAATTTTTATGAAACCGATTAAAGCTCGTTTTTTAAGTGCTTTTTTAAGTGTTGTTTTAAGTGGTTTTTTAAGCTGCATCTTGTTCCTTCTGGGGCTCCATGCTGAGAGGACTCTCTTAATGCTGGCTGCACTACCTGCTGGGCAAAAAGCTTTGATATTAGGGCTTGCTTGGCCCCTCTGAACAGATGCGAAACTCACGGAAGGAAGTGGCACACAGCAGGCCTTTGTACTGGCAGTGGGCAAGGTCTAGAGGCTTGGCCCTTGGCATAGCCACCTGGCAGGTCTCCTTATTTCATCTCATGTTGGATGATACTTGTTTTAAATTAAATATGGATCTTCTAGGAGAGAATTCACCACCACCTCACCCCTTTACGCTCCATGCACAATATGTCCACCACATGCCCTATAACAATAACCCAGTTCTGGCTTTCATGTAACTTTACTGAAAACCTTTGATGAAGGTTAAGGAAGAAGGTGCCAGATCCAAGGGCAGTCATGGGGTCCCATCAGGCCTGCTTTCCCTTACCCCTGAATCTTCCATTGGGCTTCCCGAAGGTGCCGACCTGCTACAGCCCAGCTGCTCACACTACCTGGGTCCCTGACACCCCAGGAAAATGCAGAAAGATGGCACAGGGGAAGGCATCCTTAAGGCGCTGAAAATTCATTTGATGAAGTTCAATATCCATTCATAATCAAAATTCCCAACAAAGTAGTAATACAGGGCACATATCCCAACATAATAAAGGACATATATGACAAAACCACAACTAACATCATACTCAATTGCAAAAAGCTGAAATCTTTTCCTTTAAGATCAGAAAGACAAGGATGCCAATGATTACCACTTTTATTCAACACAGTAACCACAGCAATCAGACAAGAAATAAAAGGCATCAAATTGGTAAGGAAAAGTTAAAACTGTCATTTGCAGACATGTGGTAGAAAATGCTAAAACTCCACCAAAATACTATTAGAACTAATAATGAATTCAGTAAAGCTTCAGCATACACAATTAATACACAGAAATCAGTTGCGTTTCTATATACTAATAATGAACTATCTGAAAGAAAACAAAACAATCCCATTTACAACTGCATCAAAAAGAATAAAAGACATAGGAATGAAGAAAAAAAAAAAAGGAAAGGAAAACACAGCAGATGTGACTAGACGTAGAAACCACCTGAACACTGCAGAAGAGATCCCCTACATCTGAGGAAGAATGGAAGATTACACAGAAAAGGGTGAGGATGCAAAGCCGAGATCGAGTGGGACCCAAGTCCTCCACCACACCAGCCTACAGGCGGGAGAAAGAGGAGTGGAGCGTGAAGAGGGTAGGAGCCCAGGAG
>JAQQAC010015366.1:5289349-5307775 GCA_029783875.1 Phataginus tricuspis
TCCTGTGGCCAGGATTCTCACCTGGCCCTGGTTGACTAGCTCATTGCACACCTGTGGGTAATGCATGGCTGTTGACTCTATATAAAGAGCTCCGCCCAGTGCTCTGGGTGTGACACAGTGTCACAGCTACAAGGTTGCATGAGAGCAGAGGCTGGAGTGGTGGCAGTGCCGAGGACAGAGGCCCAGAGGACCGCTGTGTGAGACGACTGTGCAGAGAGGCCCAGAGGATGGCTGTGTGGGACAGCTGTGCAGGCAGAGGGGCCCAGAGGATGGCTGTGCGGACAGAGGGTCCCAAAGGCAGAGACTGGCTTGCTGCATGCAGACTCGCTCTGAGTGAACAGGAGTTTAGTGACTGACCTGCCGCCCTGGAAATAAAGTTGGGTATAACCCTTTCACCCCAAGAATGTTTTGCTGTCAAATTCTTTGGTCACATTGAATCCATAGCGAACTGCCCATGGCTGAAACCCACTGGCAAAACAATTGGCAAAAGTCGTCAGGGTTCATTGTTGACCAAGGAAAAAGACAGGTTGCCCTTATGGGAGGGGTGCTTCAGTAGGCTGCCCTGTGAATGGGGAGACAGTGGATCGTCCCCCAATGGGTATGTGGTCTGAGGTGGCCTGCCTCCTAGAGGACTGGGCCCCAGCCCAGGACTGGAGGCAAGTGGAAGTGACACCTGAGGCAGTGGGGGTGGCCCTTGGTATAGTAAGCAGATCCTTTGAGAAGTAGAGTGCCCGTGAGGCAGCGGGGACTGTGGGTTGGCTGCTTCTCACAGTATTAAAGTTTGCAGCGGAGACCCAATAAATGGTGGCATAAGAACGCGAGCTGCAAACTTCTGTGGATTCCCCGAGGAGAGAAATGGCACTGATGCGAGAGGAGGTGGCACGAGAACACGAGCTGCACACTTTTGTGGATTCCCTGAAGAAAGAGATGGTACTGATACAAGAGCGCCGGCAGCGAGGAGCCATTGGAGACGAGACGGCAGCGCTGCCAGGTGCTCTGAAGGAGGAAGAGGCCTTCAAGGAAAAAGACGTGCTCCTGAGGGAAGCACAGGTGGAGGCGGTACGAGTACATCAGCTGGGAAGCATTGAGCTGAAGATAAGAGACCTTCTGAAGACTGAGGTAGCATTGCTGCGAGGTCCACTAGAAAAGGTAAAGGTTGTGGTAGAGGAGGCACTCGGGGGAGGGGAGAGAAAGGTGCCATCAGCCCCAGAAATGGAGGAGCTGGGGAAAGACGAAGGGGTGGTGCCAGAGGCACTGGCCCCTCCTGTATTGAAAGCACGCCCAGTGGTTGTAAAGAAAATAAAGACCCAGCAGCTGAAAATTCCCCAAGGAGAGGAGCAGCCCCCTGCCCAGGTCGTGGAGCACTCTATGCTCCGCCCCTGTACTCAGGCTGAGCTGGTGGATTTGGGCTCCCGGTTTAGGCAGAAGCCCTCGGAGTCAGTATCAGCTTGGCTCCTGCATCTGTGGGACTTAGGGACGGATGGAATTGTTCTGTCGGGGTCAGAGATGGGAAAGCTGTCTTCCCTGACAGTGCAGCCTGCCTTGAGGCAGCGATTACAGAAGGCACATCAGACCCCAGGGAGTCACACCCTCCTCGACTGGCTTATGGCTGCACTTCATGCTGTGTGGCCCAATCCGGGTGATCTACCATCCTCTCCTGTTAGATGGCAGACACATGCTGAACTCCAACAGGTGCTACGAGAGCTAGGCATGAGAAATGCCATCTATAGTCCAGAGAATTAAGGCCCAGATGAAGAGATTTTCACTACTGGGATGAGAAATATTGTACTTCAAACGGCTCCTACATCCCTCTTTGGGTCTCTAGTGGCCATTCTTTCTCCTCACTTAGGGCATCCCATAATCAAGGTGACACGTACAGTAGCAGACTTAGGAGACGCTGAAGCAACAAGAATTCGGAAAGAAATAAGACCTGTTGCTTATAAGAAGGATTTACAGGGCCCCATGAAGGTTACGAGGACCCAGATGTGGGTTGATTTAGTACGGGCAGGAGCAGATGGAAGGAAATTAGATGGGACATCTCATAGGATCTTACTGGAGCTATGGCAACAGCTGAAACCAGAGCAGCAGTTCCAGCCATTAACACCAAAGAGGCAGAGGTCAGAGACAGAGCCACGAGTTCGGCCTGTGTGTCTGCAAGACTTTTTGCTGGAGAGGCTGGAGAACAACGCTTGAGCCTCCTTGCACAGGGACCATTGCAGAGGACTGAGGGCACATAGATTGAGAGGAGAGAATCCTGGAGGGGTGGAGTGTGGATAAAATGAGAGTTCCTGTGGCCAGGATTCTCACCTGGCCCTGGTTGATTAGCTCCCTGCACACCTGTGGGCAATACATGGCTGTTGACTCTATATAAAGACCTCTGTCCAGTGCTCTGGGCATGACACAGTGGCACAGCTGCAAGGCTGCAGGAGAGCAGAGCAGAGGCTGGAGTGGTGGCAGCACCGAGGACAGAGGCCCAGAGGATGGCAGTGCAGGACGACTGTGCAGACAGAGGGGCCCAGAGGCAGAGACCGGCTTGCTGCATGCAGACTCGCTCTGAGTGAACAGGATTTTAGTGACTGACCTGCTGCCCTGGAAATAAAGTTGGGTATAACCCTTTCACCCCAACAACGTTTTGCTGTCAATTTCTTTGGTCACATTGAATCCATAGTGAACTTGCCCACGGCTGAAACCCATAGGCAAGACAGGGCCACAGACCAGTAGGAACCAGGGGCTCCTGAGGGGGAGAGGGGGCAAAGAAGGGGCAGGATGGGCCTGGGAGAAGACCGCCCATTGGGGCCTGAGCTCTGAATAGGGAGACGTCCCAGTGGGGAAGTACAGACGGGGGCACAAGTCACAGAGCGGGACCTCGCCTCAGCAACATCCCCTAGCAGCTACTGCTCTGAGTACTGGCCTGCAGTAACCGGTCCAACCTGCCCAACAGTCCTCTGGGATAGGCACTACCATGCCCCTATTTTACAGGTGAGCAAACGGGGTGCAGAAAGGATAAGTGCCAGACATGGTCTCATAACCAATTTCCTAGCGGGGCTGGGTTTCAAATGTGGTTGTCAAGCTGTAGAGCCCGAGGTCTTCACTTTCACCCAGGCTCAGAACTAGTGGGGGTCCAGCACTAGGGCCCAGGCCTTTGCCCCAACCAGAGACCAGGTGAGGCCCCAGCAGCTGGTGGACGGGGTGGGTGAGGCTGCCCTCTCTCCTGACCCAGTCCTGCCACCCCCTGCAGGGAGCCCCTGCCGGAAGGAGACGCCCCGGGAGACCTTCAGCAAAGGGAGGAGGCTGAGGGGGGCTTAGTGGCTGCTCACTCCCTGCTCCACCCAGAGCCTCCCTCCTCGGGAACCACGGCTGTATCCCCGCCGCAGCGCGCAGCTTACCAAGTGCTCTCACGTCTCCCTCACGGGGCCTCACAACGACCCTGTCACATAAGCAGCTGTTGTGCCCAAGTCGCGAGTCCCCGAGAGACCACCAAGGAGCCGATTCTGATGTAAACACAAAAGGGTCATTTATTTCAAGCTCAAGCTTGGACTCACACTCTTCACCGATGCAGCGGGTCAGGAATGTGAGCCCCGAGCCTAGGTTAGGCAGGGGTTTTTATGCATTACAAGTTCAGGAAGAGGGGATTCTAACTTGGCATAAGCTGATTGGGGATTTTGGAAGTTAAACAATTGTTATTGGTTAAGTTCGGCTGCCTGACCATGATGATGTAGCAGGAGCGTTGCTAGAGGAACTATCTAGGGTGGGGGTCCACAGGCCCCAGTGGCCATTCTTAAGGCACGTACATCTCGTATGCCCGGAGCATTGGGCACAGATGGCCGGCCTTGAGATAAGACCTTCCTGCCTTCTTGTGCTCAGGGGACTTTTCAAGGTTTCTTCCCGCCCAGTTTAGGCCTCACTGAGAGATTAGGCACAAAGAACAGAGTCAGCCCTGTTCTGTCTTTCACTTAGGTTCACACAGTTAGATTTTGTTAAAATGGCTTCTCTTATGCTAATTCTAGGGTCTCACACAGCCAGGTGATTATTTTACTCCCACTTTGCAGATGTGCAAACACACCCTCAGGGTGGGGAGGAGCCTTGCCGGGCAGTGACACCGGGGAGCCGGGCACGGAGCCGCGTCCTGGGCCCTCTGCTCTCCGCCAGCCCACAGTCTGTCTGGTGGCTTCACCCACATGAGACGTTGACATGAATGGGATCATGTCATGTGTGCCCTGGGTGTCTAGCTGTGACCGGACCCCCAGAGACCAGGTTCTGGAGTTTCAGTGTTACAGAAATGAACACTGAACTCGAAAGGAAGAAAGCAGGCAGAGTTTATTAGAGGGAGCCTCCCGCCTCTTCTCACCCCCAATTCCCTGCCCTAGTCAGGCCCTCATCACCTCTGAGGCCCGCAGCTCTGGGGAGACGAGGAGCAAGCCGACGCCCAACCGGGGGCCTACGGGCCACAGAACCGGGCGCCTCTGAGTCAGGAGGTGGGAGGGTTGTTTCGTGTCTGTACAGGAAAGAGGTGGGCTTGCAGATGCCCTGCTGTGCAGGCTGCCCAGTGGTTCCCCCCAATCCCCGTCACCAGCAGCCTCAGCATGCGGCGTTGTTTGTAAATGGCCTCTGCAGGTGGTATTAGTTAGATGAGGTCACCCTGGAGTATGTGGGTCCTAACTCAGTGACCGGTGTCCTCATAGGGAGAGACATGGAGACACACAGACAGAAGAGGCAGCTTTGTGAGGACAGAGGCAGAGGTTAGGTTGACATGGCCACTAGCCAGGGAGCGCCAAGGAGAGCGGCAGCCCCCGGAAGCTGGAAGAGGCCTGGAGCAGATTCTCCCTCCGAGCCTCTAACAGGAAACCCCTGCTACACTTTGATCTCGGATGTCTAGAGTCTGATCCAGGGAGAGGATCAGTTTTCTGTTGGTTAAGCCACCCGGTTTGTGGTCCGCTTGCCCGCCCTACAGAAGCCTGGGGACTATTCTCTGCACACATTGGACTGGACATGCTTTGGCCTTGGGGCCCAGGGAAGAGAGGAGGATGGGGACGCTGCCCTGAGCAGGAGGAAGCCTGCATTTTCCATCACCCTCTGCCGCCTGCCCAGCAGACCAGACTTTCGCCTCCTGGGCTGACCAGAGAATTCCTCCCTGGGAAGCAGGGCAGCCCGTAGGATCTACAGATCTTCATGTCTAGAGATCTCTAGCCAGATGGTCTACACAGAGCCCACCACTGACAAATCCCGGGTCCTCTCAAATATGAGCAGACAGGCAGGGACCAGCTGCCATGAGATAAATCACCATGTAAACGGCCAAGCTCAGTGGCATTTTCTGGGGGCCCTGCCCAACCAAGTTCATTCAGCCCACTCCTGAACTCCAGCAGAAGATGCCCTGTTCCCATCAGGCACATGGTCATCCCCAGGGCCATGGGGCCCTCTCTATCAATCTGAAAAGGTCTTCACTCCGCCTGCCTCTATGATGCACCACAGAGGCAAAGTGGGGGCAAGACTGGGAAAAGGGCCCTTGGGCAGAGGACCTAGGCAGGGTGCGCCATCAAATGCAAACACCCCAAAGGCATGAGGAGCTCAGGGAAGGCAGCGAAAAGTGGGACCTGCAGCCACCCTGTGTGTGTGTCGGGTCTGGGTGGAGGTTGCTTCCCAAAGGAGGTGACACTTGCCTTGAACCACATGGACAGAGGAATGACTGGGCAGAAGAAGAGAAGACATTTCAGGCCGTGAGAATGGCCCGTCTTCCCATTGCTACCGTTGTTGAGTATGTTTGTAATTTCTGGTTGCAAAGCAGTGCTCAGATTGAGCCAACTTTTGTTACTGCTAATAAGGGAGTAATCACATCACAGCTCAAGGGAAGGATCCTGTGATTTCAGGGCCAAGGCTTGGCCCTGAGCCAGTTAGCAGGTGGCACGTGGTGGGGGTGCTGGGCAGGGGGTTTTCTAGAAAAAGCCACTGGGCATGGCAGGCACCATAAGTACCAGTCCTGTACTTGTTAGGGTACGTTGCTGAGACTTAAAAAGCTTATTGAAGTAAAACACATTAAATAAAACAAACCATTTTAAAGTGAACCATTCAGTGTCATTCAGTACGCTGACATTGTGCAACCACCACCCCATCTAGTTCTAAAACATTTCCACTCCTTCAAAAGTAAATCCTGTGACTGTTAAGCCAGTTTCCCCACACTTTCCGCCCTCTAGCCCCTGAAAAACATCAATCTACATTCTGTCTTATGGATTTATGCATTCTAGATGTCCCTATAAGTGGAATCACGAAATGTGTGGCCTTGTGTGTGTCTGGCCTCTATTAAAAAAAAGCAAAATTCAACCGTGTCAATTTGAAGATCTAATTGGCTTTATTCAAAGATTCATGTGTGGGGCAGCATTCCATTTTGCAAATGGAATGGAGATCTGGGAGTTGTAGAAAAGGAAGGATTTTGTAAAGACTGAGGGTGGGACAAGAAGGTTGAGAGTGGATTATTTCAGGTCAGGTTACATTCCCTTAGACCAAGCAGGGGTTATATCCTGCAGATGAGCTCAGCAGAGCTGGTGAGGAAATTTTACACTGATGGGTTAAAATTCCAGTCCAGGGAGAGGCTAAAACCAGAAGTAGGTTAGGTAATAAATATTGGTGGGACTTGTCATTAGATACTCAATTCTGGGTCTGTTTTTTTTAAACACCTTTCATTGAAGATAATGTTTCAAGGTTCATCCCTGCTGTAGCATATATCAGTACTTTATTCCCTTATGATTGAATAATATTAATATTATTAATATAATAATAATTATAATACTCCATTGTGTTGTGTATTTCCCAGTTTGTTTATCTATTCATCTATTGACTTGTGTTGTTTCCATGTTTGGCTATTGTGAATGTTCTGCCATGAACACGTGGGTGCATGTATTTGCTTGAGAAACCGTTTTCAGTTCTGTTAGGTCTATACCTAGGAGTGGAATTGCCTGGCCATATGGCAATTCCCCACGTTCCTTTTTGAGGAACTGCCAAACTGTTCTCCACAGTGCCTGCACCTTTTGACATTCTCACCAGCAATATTCGAGGGCTACCATTTGTGGGTAAAATTGTAATATTTCCAGACTATCTCGCCCAGCTTTAGTACATCTGCATATCAATAGGCATTCAGAGGTGGAGAGAAGTATGGCTTTAGTGCATTTGCATCATTCGTCAGGGGTGGGGAGAAGTTCATGTCCATCTCAATGGGCAATTACCTGGGGAAGGAGGGCTTATCTGCACCTGAGAGGGGAGGGGGAGGGCCGGTTTTGCTGCTGCTGGACCAGGAGAGAAAGAAGGGCCTGGACTGCAGTTTGTAAGCAATAAACGGGTTTTAAACTTTATTTCTCCCTTTGACTGATTTCGGTTTTTAGAGGTATTTTGCCCCAGGATTCCCTTTTCCCAGACTTACACCATTTCTCTACATCCTCACCAACACTTGTTATTTCCTTTTTTTTGGTCACCCTAGGAGTAGTGAAGTAGTAAAAATCTTGGGATTTTGACTCAGTGCGATCACAATTTGTAAAGAATCTGAGAGTACATGCCAGAGACAGAGGGGAACAAAGAAAGGGGTGGGGATCTGGTCCAGGTGACCCCTGAGCTCTCTGTGGACTCCAAAGACATCTGTGTTCTCTGTTTTGTAGACAGCAGGCAAGCAGGGATCCACAGAGTGTGACTACTACGCAGACCCTGTGTGAGTTATGTAAGCGCCCTCTGCCTCTAGAAATGCTCACTCAACATGACCCCAAGCAGGGGCCGAGACAGGACAAAAGTTACACTGTGACTGCAATTGTGTAATGTTTTTTCTTTTAGCAAGAGGAGGAGAGATGAACTCTAGTTCTAGTTGAAAAGGAGATGAACAGGTTGGGAGTTTGCTGAGTGTTTACTTTTCTCTTATTGATTGTGTTTAAATGGCTCTTTTTACCACGGGTGTGTGAGTTGTCCTTGAGGTCCTAAGTGTCTAGTGAGCTGGTGGTGTCTGTCCTGCTGGTGAGCACAGGGCCCAGAGCAGTGGCACCCCACCTTCCCACCCCTGTAGGATCTTAAAGCCCCCTTGGCTGAAAACCCTCCCATGTTCCTCCTCCTAGCCTGGGGCAGAATTTGTCTCTAGGCAGTTCCCAAAGCTGAGTTCCTTGTAGGCAGAGAAAAGGCAGATCTCCATGGAACTGGCAGGGCCGGAATTAGGGTGAGGAGATTGAGGCATTCCAGTGGAGCACAAATTGCCAAAATCTCAGTAACAAAGGTAAACTATATTCTAATTCCATATTTTAGTAAGTCAATATTAATGCAAAAAAATATATATATGAGAGGCAAAAATATCAACATTTTAAATGAAGACGTTGGACAGCTGTGTCTGGGGAGGTCTGTCCCTGCACACCAGGTGAAACTTTGTAAGTCAAGGGAGAGGAAATCCTGGGGAAAAATAACTCTAAAAACCGAAATCAGTCAAAGGGAGAAATAAAGTTTAAAATCCGTTTATTGCTCACAAACTGCAGTCCAGAGCCTTCTCTCTCCTCTGCTCCTGAAGCAAGCCAGCCCCTCCCGTTAAAGTCTCAGGTTCAGACACGCCCTTGGCTGTGGTAATTACCCATTGACATGGAGATGAACTTCTCTCCATCCCTGAGGATAGGCAAATGCACTAAAGCCAGGCCAGATACTCTGGAAATGTTACAGTTTTACCCACAAACTTCAACCTGGATCGGGGAGGGTTCTTGACTCTGAAGGAGAAAGAATTCTCGAGCAGTTCAGAGAGTGTGGGTAAGGAAGGGCTTCACTAAAGCAAGAGTAGCAGGAAATGGCAGCTGCGTTGCAGGCGGCAGAGAAAAGGAAGCTGAAGTAGTATGAGGCAGAGGAATAGATATGAGCATGGTGGAAAGAGAATAAAGCCAGTAAAGCCCACTAGAAGGGACCGACAGAGTTAACCAGTAAAAACTAGAAAGCCGGAAAAGACTCAGAGTTAAAGAGTTAATCAGTTAAAGCTCAAAAGGCCAGGAGCAACTTGGCCTGGAATGTTTGAATATTCCCCAGATAAAGAAAAGTATCTCAGCACAGCCTATGTCTTCATTGCATCAATTAGATCATGCCATTGTAATATTTACTGTAGCCTGCTAAGAGGCCCAGCTTATTCAGGAATAATTCCATCTTAAAGCTCAGATTGCATTTAAACAGACAGTAACTCAGCGCACCTTGGAGCAGGGCAGGCAGTCTTGATTGATATGCTCCGAGGCAAAAGCTGCTATCCTGCGAAGGAATCAGAGCAGTACATTTCTTGTGTTAAGAGAAAAAACTTCTTTGATTGTTGTTTGTTTTGTTTTTTAGATTGTACACATAAGTGAAATCATATGGTATTTATCTTTCCCTGCCTGGCTTCATTTACTGAGCATAATACCCTCTAGATCCATCCATGTTGCAGCAGATGGCAGGATTTCTTTCTTTTTTATGGCTAAGTGATATTCCATTGTGTATATGTACCACATATTCTTTATCCATTCATCTATTGATGGACACTTGGGTTGCTTCCATATCTTGGCCACTGTAAATAGTGTAGCTATAAAAACAGGGTGCATGTATCTCTTCAAATCAGAGAGCTTGTTGTTTTCAGGTAAATTCCTAGAAGTGGAATTACTGGGTAGTATGCTTCTTTTTGTTTTTAGTCTTTTGAGGAATCTCCATACTGCTTTCCATAGTGGCTGCACCAATTTACATTCCCATCAACAGCATATGAGTTCTTTATATATTTTGGTAGCTAACCCCTTATTGGATATACCATAGACATATATATTCTCCCATACTGTAGGTTGCCTTTTTGTTTTGTTGATTGCATCCTTTGCTATACAGAAGATTTTTAATCTGATGTAGTCCCAAATTGTTCATTTATTTTGTTTCTCTTGCCCAGGGGAACATATCCAGAAAAAACTGCTCATTCTTATGTTCAAGAGATTTTTGCCTATGTTTTCTTCTAAGAGTTTTATGGTTTCATGCCTTATTTAGGTCTTTAATCCACATTGAGTTTATAGTTGTGTATGGAGTAGACAGTAATCCAGTTTCATTCTCTTCCATGTATATGTCCAGTTTTCCCAACACAATTCATTGAAGAGACTTTCTTTTCCACATTGTATATTCATGGCTCCTTTGTCATATATTAATTGGCCATACCTGCATGCATTTATTTGAGCTCTCTAGTTTATTCCATTGATCTATAGGTTCTGTTCTTGTGCCAGTACTGTACTGCTATCATTACTGTAGCTTTTTGAAATTGAATTTCTCAATATTCATTGAGTAACTGCTATGTAGCAGATCAAAGGAACAAAAACAAATTGTCCATAGATACTTTTTTATTAAGGTATCATTGATATACATTCTTATGAAGTTTCCACATGAAAAATAATGTGGTTACTACATTCACCCATATTATCGAGTCCCTCCCCATACCCCATTGCAGTCGCTGTCCATCAGTGCAGTAAGATGCCACAGAGTCATTACTTGTCTTCTGCCTGGAACTATTTTTAATTCTTTCAGCAAAGTCCGAGTTCTCATCGTAAAAAAATCATTTCACTGATATAGTGTCCATTCATTCTTTGGTTAATCTTCATGTACAGTTTTCTCAAGTGTACTTTCAAATATTCATAGTGCTGTAGACCATTAAATATTCCAAAGATGGTCTGAGAGATGAGAGGAATTTCCATTGTTTTTATCTCTGATTAACAAAACAGCAGCCAATAAAGTAAAACCCTTCCTATTGGTGGCAGTTGAACAGTATGGTACTTGACTGCCAGATGCCCATTTTTAGGAAAATCCAAAGCACCTGGATATAAAAAACTGCATACTATCTTACTACACGGATGGACAGTGACTTCAGTGGGGTTAGGGGGGACTTGATAATATGGGTGAATGTAGGAATCACAATGTGTTTCATGTGAAACCTTCATAAAAGTGTGTATCAATGATACCTTAATTTAAAAAACTGCATACTATGCCAATCAGTGAACTTCTCAGGACATAATTTTCCTTGCTAATATTACCTGAATATAAAGCACCTGTTATAAGGAGCTTATAAGCAACTACAGTAGACAAAAATGGAAGTGCAGTCAATGATGCATGTCTTCAAAGCATCATGTTTAACCTTTAAGCAGTGTCTGAAAATAAAGTTTGCCGACATTCTACAAAAACCAGCTGTCGTTCTAAAAAAAACACTGTTCTGTATATATTTAAATCATTTTCTAAGATAATCGTTTTTTCCCTATCATTTCAATGACCATTGATCTTTTGAGTTTGGCATCTCCTAGAGAAAGACTGGGCTGACCACGTGTGTCTGTTGCCCTCTTGATGTCCTTGGGCACATCCTCAATTCCCACTGGCACTGCACTGTATCCCTCAATTCAGCCCCAGCTTCATGCCAGAGCGCCACCGGTTTGGTGACTCACCATCGCCTGGTAAGATAGCTTGAAGTCAGGGAGGGTAGTACCCCAGCTTTGTTTTTCTTTATCAGGATTACTTTGGCTAAACAGGGTCTTTTGAGGTTCTACATGAGTATTAGAACTATTTATTCTAGTTCATTGAAATATGCTTTTGGCATTTTTATAGGGACTGCGTGGAATCTATAAATTGCTTTGGCAGGAGGGCCGTTTTGACAATATTAATTCTTCCTATCCATGAGCATGGGATCGGTTTCCGTTTATTGGTGTCTTCTTTAATTTCTCTTATAAGTAACATCGTGTTCACAGTACAGGTCTTTCCCCTTCTTGGTTAGGTTTATTCCTAAGTATTTTATTCTTTTTGATGCAATTGTAAATGGAATTGTTTTCATGATTTCTCTTTCTGCTATTTCATTGTTAGTACATAGGAACATATTTTTCTGTGTATTAGCTTTATATCCTGGAACTTTGCTGAATTCAGTTATTAGTTCTAATAGCTTTTTGGTGGAGTCTATTGAGTTTTCTATATATAATATCACGTCATCTGCAAATAGTGACAGTTTAACTTCTTCCTTACAAATTTGGATGCTTTTTATGTCTTTGTTTTATCTGATTGCCATGGCTAGGACCTCCAGTACTATGTTGAATAAGAGTAGTGAGAGTGGACAACTTTGCCTTGTTCCTGATCTTAAAGGCTTTCAGCTTTTCACCATTAAGTATGATGTTAACTGTGGGTTTGTCATATATGGCCTTTATTATGTTGAAGTATGTACCCTCTATACACATTTTATTGAGAGTTTTTATCATGAATGGGTGTTGAATTTTGTCAAATGCTTTTTTAGCATCTATTGAGATGATCGTGTGGTATTTACCCTTATTTTTGCTAATGTGGTGTATGATATTTATTGATTTACAAATATGCTGTCCTTGCATTTCTGGAATAAATCACACTTGGTCATGATGGGTGATCCTTTTGATGTATTTTTGAATCTGGTTTGCTAATATTTTGTTGAGTATTTTTGCATCTATGTTCATCAGGGATATTGGTCTATAGTTTTCTTTTTTTGTGGTGTCTGCCTGGTTTTGATACTAAAGTGATGCTGGCCTTATAGAATGAGTTTGGAAGTATTCCCTCCTCTTCTACTTTTTGGAATACTTTCAAAAATATGGGTATTAGCTCTTCTTTAAGTGGTAGCATTCAGCTGTGAGGCCATCTGGAACTGCAATTTTGTTTTTTGGGAGTTTTTAATTCCCGATTCAATTTTATTGCTGGTAATTAGTCTGTTCAGATTTTCTGTTTCTTCCTGGGCTAGTCTTGGAAGGTTGCGTTTTTATAGGAAGTTGTCCATTTCTTCTATGTGTCCAATTTTGGCATATAATTTTTCATAGACTTCTCTAATAATTCTTTGCGTGTGGTATCCATTGCAAGTATTCCTTCTTTGTTTCTGATTTTGTGTACTCTCTTTTTTTCTTAATAAGTCTGGCTAGGGTTTTATCTATTTTGTTTATTCTCTCAGTGAACCAGCTCCTGGTTTTATTGATTTTTTTCTATTGTTTTATTCTTTATTTTATTTATTTCTTCTCTGACCTTTATTATGTCCCTCCTTCTACTACCTTTGGGTTTTGTTTGTCTTTCTTTTTCTAGTTTCTTTAATTGTGAGTTTAGACTGTTTATTTTTTATTGCTCTTGTTTCTTGAGGTAAGCCTGTATTTCTATGTACTACCCTCTTAGAACTGCTTTTGCAGCATACCACAAATTTAGGACTGTTGAATTTTTGTTTTCATTTGTCTCCGTGTATTGCTTCATTTCTCTTCTAATTTGTTCCTTCATCCATTTATTATTTAGAAGCATGTTGTTTAACCTCCATGTGTTTGTAGGCTTTTTTTGTCCTCTTTGTATAATTTATTTATAAACCATTGTGGTCTGAGAAGCTACTTGATAAAATTTCTATCTTTTCTAATTTATTGAGGCCATTTTTATCATCTAGTATATGATATATTCTGGATAATATTCCATGTACACTTCAGAAAAATATATATTGCTTGATGTTTTAATTTGTTCACTGATCCACTGATTTAGAAGCATGTTGTTTAGTCTCTATGTGTTTGTAGTCTTTTTTTGTGTTCTTTGTGTAATTTATTTCTAGTTTCATACCACTGTGATCTGAGAAGCTACTTGATAAAATTTCAATCTTATTTTTTACTTTATTGAAGCTCTTCTTGCAGCTTAGTATGTGATCTATTCTGGATAATGTTCCACGTGTACTTGAGAAAAACGTGTATCCTTCTACTTTTGGATGGAATGTTCTGTAGATATCTGTTAAGTCCATCTGATCTAATGTATTGTTTGTTGCCTCTGTTTCCTAATTTATTTTCTGTCTGGTTGATCTATTGATGTGAGTGGTGTGTTAAAGTCTCCTAAAATGAATGTGTTGCCATCTATTTCCCCTTTATTTCTATAAGCACTTGTTCTCCATATTGAGGTGCTCCTATATTGGGTGCAGGGATACTCATAATGGTCATATCCTCTTGTTTGACTGACCCCCTTTATCATTATGTATTGTTATTCTCTTTGTTTTGAAATCTATTTTGTCTGATTTTCTTCTTACTACTCCACACTTATATATTAGATGTAATAATCTGCACTTTTTCTGTATTCTTGACTGATTTTATGTATAGTTGCTTTTACTGCTTTGGTTTTGTTTTAATTTCCTTCCTTCTTGGTAAGTAATTGTTCTACAACCTTTACATGGGTTTATAAAACTATTTACCCTTGGAACATTTCCATCTACAGCAGTCCCTTTAACATATTCTGTAATGTCAGTTTAGTGGTTATAAATTCCTTGAGGCTTTGTTTATCTAGGAATTGTTTAATCTTTGCTTCAAATAGGAATGATAATCTTGCTGGGTAGAGGATTCTTGGTTGAAAGTCCTTCTGTTTCAACACATTAAATATTTCATGCCACTCCCTTCTGCCTTGTAAAGCTTCTGCTGAGAAGTCTGCTGACAACCTGATGGGGTTTCCCTCATAAGTAATCATTTTTCTATCACTAGATGCTTTCAATAGTCTCTCCTTATCCTTAATCTGTGTAATTTTCATCATTATATGTCTTGGTGGTGTTTTCCTGGGTTTCCTTTTGTTAGGGGCTTTCTATGCTTCCATGACCTGCCTGTCTATTTCCTTTCCCAGATTGGGGAAGTTTTCAACAATTACTTCCTCAAAGAGACTCTATCCCTTTGTCTCTTCTCCTTCTGGGACCCCTATTTTTCAAATATTGTTTTATTTGGATTCATCACATGGCTCTTAATATTCTTTCATCTTTAGAGATTCTTTTTTTCCCTCTGTTCCTCAGCTTCACTGTTTTCCTAATTTTCATCTCACTGATTGTCTCCTCTACTTGCAGCAATTTATCATTCATTCCCTCTGTTTTATGTTTCATTTCAGTCACTGTAGTCTTCAGCTCTGAGTGACTCTTTTTCAGCTCTTGTATCTGTTTGTTGAAGTCCTCCCTGGGATGTTCAATACTTTCCTGCAGGTCAGTGAGCATACTTATGACTTTTACTTTGAAATCTTCCAGCAAAGGGAGGAAGCCAAGGAGGATGTCCCCAAGGCTGCTCTCTCTCTGCTCCATCCAGAGGCTCCTTCCTCATGAACTACCACTGCATCGCCACTGCTATGTGCAGGTTACCAAGTGCCTTCACAACACTCTTATGGGTCCTCACGATAACTCTGTGACATAAGCAGCAAGGAGATTCTTTTACTTCCACTTTGAAGATGTGAAAACGGTCACTCAGGGTGGTGAGGAGCCTTGCCCAAGCAGTGACGCTGGAGAGCCGGGGCATGGGGCCATGTTCTGGCCTTCTTCTCTCTCCAGACCCTGGCAACCACCAACCTGCATTCTGTCTTCGTGGGTTAACCCAAAATAGATGTTCACATGAATTGAATCATATTATTGTGTGCCCTTGGTGTCTGCTTTCATTTAGAGTAATGTTTCAATGTTCATCCCTGCTGTAGCATGTATCAGAACTTCATTCCCTTATGGCTGAATAATATTCCATTGTGTTGTATATTTACCAAAGTTTGTTTATGTATCCATCCATTGACTTGCATTGTTTCCACATTTGGCTATTGTGAATGGTCTGCCATGAACATGTGGGTACATGTATTTGCTTGAAAAACTGTTTCCAATTCTTCTAGGTATATACCTAGGAGGGGAATTTCCTGTTTGTATGGTAATTCACCACTTCCTTTTTTGAGAAACTGCCAGACTGTTCTCTACAGTGGCTACACCACATGACATTCTGACCGGCAATATTTGAGGGTCACCATTTCTCCACATCCTCACCAACATTTGTTATTTCTTTCTTTTTTCTTTTTTTTTGGTCACCATAGGAGTAGTGAAGTAGTAATATTTTGGGACTTTGACTCAGTGCAATCACAATGTTAAAGAATCTAAGAGTACATGCCAGAGACAGAGGGGGACAAAAAAAGGGGATGGGGACCTGGTCCAGGTGACCCCTGAGCTCTCTGTGGACTCCAAGGACATCTGCTCTCTGTTGTGTAGACAGCAGGCAGGCAGGGATCCACAGAGTGTGACTAATACGCAGACCCTGTGTGAGTTATGTAAGCACCCTCTGCCTCTAGAAATGCTCATTCAACATGACCCCAAGCAGGGCCGAGACAGGACAAAAGTTATAGAGTAACTGCAATTGTGTAATGTTTTTTCTTTTAGAAAGGGGAGGAAAGGTGAACTCTAGTTCTTGTTTGAATAATGAAAAGGTTGGGAGTTTGCTGAATGTTTACCTTTTTTCTTCTCATTGATTGTGTTTAAATCAATTGATTTAACACAATTAAATCTTTAAAAAGATTTAATTTTTTACCATGGGTATGTGAGGAGCCCCTGTGGTCCAAAATGTTTGGAGAGTTCATTTCCTGGATTCTAACTGGACCTGGTGGTGTCTCTCCTGCTGCTGAGAACACGGGCTGGAAAAGTGGCGCCCTACCTTTTCCCACCTCTGCAGCATCTTGTGAAATGAAGAAAAGTTGACCGCTAAACTAGAGACCACCAAAAAGATTTCTAAAGCTGAGTATTGAAGCTCTCATTAACTCTGGGAATGTCAAATGGCCACCCAGGAAAAACTGAAAACTATCTTTTAAGTTGAAGGCTAAACAATTTGCATCCGTATTCCAGTTAAAGGTTAAGCTAAATGCTCTTCTTTTCCCTTAATTTCCTTATGCACTAGTCCTCCAGGATGTGGATGGCCCCAAACTCTTTTCTCTGTATAACATACCTTATGTGAATGATATGAACCTCTTTGAACTTCTCTCTCTCTTGCCTGTATCCTCTTGGATATAAATACTTTATATGACTTGGGTCTTTGGAAAATATCTCCTGCCCCACCTATAGCAGTTACGTCTTCCCAGGTCTAGGTGCAAATTCTGAGTCAAATAAGACTTTGCCTTTATTTTCAAGGTGCTTTTATATATATATTTTTCATTTTGCTATTATTAATGTACAGTTACATGAACAACATTATGGTTACTAGACTCCCCCTAGTATCAAGTCCCCCGCACATACCCCATTACAGTCACTGTCCATCATCATAGTAATATGCTATAGAGTCACTACTTGTCTTCTCTGTGTTATACTGCCTCCCTCATATCCCCACACCCCACCCCCACCCCCGCTACATTATGTGTGCTAATTGTAATAGCCCTTTATCCCCCTTATCCCTCCCTTCCCACCCCTCTTCCCCAGTCCCTTTCCCTTTGGTAACTGTTAGTCCATTCTTGGGTTCTGTGAGTCTGCTGCTGTTTTGTTCCTTCAGTTTTTTTCTTTGTTCTTATACTCCACAGATGAGGAAATCATTTGATACTTGTCTTTCTCCGCCTGGTTTATTTCACTGAGCATAATACCCTCTAGCTCCATCCATGTTGTTGCAAATGGTAGGATTTGTTTTCTTCTTATGGCTGAATAATATTCCATTATGTATATGTACCACATCTTCTTTATCCATTCATCTACTGATGGACACTTAGGTTGCTTCCATTTCTTGGCTACTGTAAATAGTGATGCGATAAACATAGGGGTGCATATGCCTTTCAAGGTGCTTTTAATGAAATTTTCATGGACAATATTAAAGCCCTCTTGGCTGAAATCCCTTCTGTGGTCTTCCTCCTATCCTGGGGCATAATTTGTCTCTAGGCAGTTCCCACAGCTGAGTTCCTTGTAGGCAGAGAAAAGGCAAATTGCAACAAAAGCATAAGGAGTAGTAGGGAGAGCTTATTCCCTCTTACAGATGCAGTATATTTATAAGATTCAGTCAAGATTTCCAGGCAGGGCTTGGACTAGGGTGAGCAGAGTGAGGCATTCCAGTGGAGTACCAGCTGCCAAAATCTCAGTAATGAAGATGAATTATGTTGTAACACAGGATTTTTAAATAAAGTTTTAAAAAAAATCTATGAGGAACAAAATAACAACATTTTAAATGAAGTCAGGCTCATTAGGTTAATTTCACTTACACGCCAGAGTTCTCCTAGTTAAGGTCCCTCACGCTGCAGTGTTTAGGGGTGAAGTGTTCTCATTCTGCAACTTACACCTAAGGAGTCAGTAGCAGAACGGTTCAGAGATGGGTAGAGGGTGGATAGCTAGGCAAAGAACAAGTAAGGCAAAACAGGGTTTACCGTACAGCGTCCATCTTTCAGTTCAGTATTTCTGTACTTGATAATTGTCATTATAAAATATGGGGAAGAGATAACCAGCAACATTTTTCAAGAGTTTAAATATCTTTCAAACTTTCCACCTCTTCTCACTGCCTGATTCCCTGCCCTGGTCTGGCCCTCACCATCTCTGACCCAGACAGTGATGATGTCCTCCTGTGTCTGATTTGTCTGCCAAGGAACACCTGTGCACATGTGATCAGGGTGCTCCTGACTCGCCCTCCCCCACAGGTGGGCACTGCCTGTACCTCACCCAGGGGACAGGTGAATGCCCCAGCCGCATGCCCAGCGCCT